>MJUU01073566.1:86049-136538 GCA_002080025.1 Modiolus philippinarum | reverse complement strand
GCGTGGCATTTCTTCCAACACGTGGACCTGAGTTTACATCCCATCCGAAAGATGGGTTGTGTATTTATTAATCCCGCACAACCACGGAATGGGTCCTATTTCTATATCCCGGGACCCTCGGGGTCAGCCCCCGTTTAGGAGGGGTCACACCCCGCAAGCCGGAGATACTAGGTCCTATTTCTATATCCCGGGGTTCCCTCGGGGTCCTCTGTTAGGAAGACTCGTACTCCAAGCTCAGAGGATGTTGCGGGCCTATTCATAAGCCGGGACCGCGCACGGCGGTATATATATATATTCATGCCATATTCAACAATTTTTATAGTCAATCGGTGGAACATGGATTCTTCGCTGTAGCTTTGTAGCCGGAAATGGTAGTAAGTACTAACAAAAAAGTTGCGCATGACGTTTAGGGAGCAACCATTTGATTTTTATGGGGGGGGAGGTATGGTCAAATTAAAAAAAAAGGCAGGACGGTTACCTATAGCAAAAAAAATCCAGGATGACTATGCGGGTTAATCCAGGACAGGCTTGGAACAAAAATAAAAAGCCAGGATAGAAGTTACACACACAAAAAAAAATCCAGGATGAAAAATTTGACCATACCCCCCCCCCCCCCCACCATAGAAATCAAATGGTTGCTCCCTTAAGTCATAATGTCCTTCTTACATTCGGTGAACCGTCATTTACACGTCCTCTTAATGTAGCATGCTTGAAAAAAAAACAGATTTAGAAGCGAAGCATTGTGTTTCGACAAAAAAAAATGTTAGTATTTACGCCGGCTTCTAAGAATTGCAATAACGATTTTTTTCTCTCCATTACATCCAAACAATAATGTAGGAAGTTCATATCACTGTCGTGTACGTGTGCAGGATTGGACAAAAACAAGATGGTGGACAATATTTGTCGAAAACGGGTAGGCATGAAGAAATGTTCATTTTCTTTGTGTATACGATGTTCTTTGAATAAAATGAAATGCACTTGTGATCAAGAAGGTCTTGTTCAGTTTATTTCCTGTTTATGACATCGCTAGTTTGTATATATGAATGTTTATTCTTCGATGAAAGACCATGGCATCTCTGTAATTTAGTTTGAAGCGGGTGATGGAGTGTATTTTCCTCGTTTCACATATTTAAAGACCACGATTGTTGGGAAAAGGGACCTAGATTAAATCTATATATAAAGCTCTATTCACTCTGGCTGGATTTGCTTATCTATAATATATATTTACATAAATATCCCAAGTTAAATATTTGTTTATGTGCAGGATTGGACTTGTTACTTTTTTACCAAAATTGTGCAGGATTGGACATAGATTTTGGTTCAGGATTGGAATTAAAAGACCGGTCATAATTTGAAAAACTCCGTTTCTGGTTCCTTTTAGTTGAATTGGTTGAATTTCAATAGAAAGTTATGTAATGTTTTTCAAAGGAACGTACTTTTGGGTATGCGACGGAGCTTGCCCGTCAATGAACAGAAGCATTAGTACCGAAACAGGTTTGTAACACCCTCCATTGGAATAATTGTTACTTTTTCCCCGAAACTGCAAAGAATTTGACATCAATTTCGGTTCAGTATTGGTCTTTTGTTTGATACTTTGTCTTATTTTGTATCCAGAATTAGCGTGAATATTTGATGCATTAGATTTTACAAAAGGGTCTGTCCAACAATTAAGTAATTAAGGTCTTTCCCCTTTCCAAGGGAAAGACCTTTCTGTATTTCGTTTGATTATTATTATTAAGGTCTTTCCCCTTTCCAAGGGAAAGACCTTTCTGTATTTCTTCTTATTATTAAGGTCTTTCCCCTTTCCAAGGGAAAGTCCTTTCTGTATTATTCTTCTTCTTCTTCTTTTCTGCCTCATTTTCAGAAAATTGGCTGGACATATCCTTTTGATATTTTTGCACAATAGTTAGGACCATGTCTAGTTGATAAGAAATAGGGAACGGTCGAAAATCTTTTTTCGTTCACGAATTTTCGCTCAAAGTCCGAAAAACATTGTTATGGGATAAACTCAGAAACCATAAGAGATGGCTGAAGAAGTGTAATGGCAAAAATGTTTGTTAGGTCATGACGGACCTTCATTACATTTGGACCGAAATTCTACGGTGGACCGTTCCTGAGTTATGCCCCCGCAAAATTTCGTCACATCTTTCAGTACGTTTTTCTCGAAAACGGTAAGAGATAGAAGCCTGGAACCTTTTCCATTCATCTTAGTTGATATGTGTTGCATCTAAAAATGCTAAGGTCAAAGGTCACTGGTCACTTTGAACTTTGACCTCAGACCCGGTTTTTGGTCCATAGACCTAAAACGGCTGGTCCAATTATTTCGGACCCATGTAACAAATGTAGATCTCATCAAGACACACATTTTCTCCTTTACATTTAATCAGCTATCTGTTACGGTTTCCGAGTTAATCCAATAACAGATTTTTGATGTCCGAATTTGGGTTTTTTGCCTTTAGCTCAAATACCATTGAAGATACAAACATATATTCAATAGAAAAAATGTTCAGCTAGACATGACCTTCAAAATCAGTTCAAGGTCAAAGGTCAAGGTCAGCCAAAAATCGTATTTCATGTTAAAGAATCAATAAATGTACATATTTAGCTTAGAATATTGGTTTTATCCATGAATTAATAATTAGAACATTATGACGCAACATCATGGAAAGACCTAGCAATTGTTCTTCGAGCAATTGACATACTAGTTCTTCTTCTTCTTCTTCTTCTTCTTCTTTTCTGCCTCATTTTCAGAAAAATGGTTGGACATATCCTTTTCATTTTTTGGGACAAAAGTCGGGACCATGTCTAGTTGATAAGAAATAGGGAACGGTCGAAAATCTTTTTCCGTTCACGAATTTTCACCCAAAGTCCGAAAAACACTGTTATGGGATAAACTCAGAAACCATAAGAGAAAGCTGAAGAAATGTAATGGCAAAAATGTTTGCTAGGTCATGACGGACCTTCGTTATATTTGGACCGATACTCTACGGTGGACCGTTCATGAGTTATGCCCCCGCAAAATTTCGTCACATCTTTAAGTACGTTTTTCTCGAAAACGGTTAGAGATACAAACCTGGAACCTTTTCCATTCATCTTAGATGATATGTGTTACATCTTAAAATACCAAGGTCAAAGGTCATTGGTCACTTTGAACTTTGACCTCAGACCTTGTTATTGGATTAACTCGGAAACCGTGATAGATAGCTGATTAAATGTAATGGAGAAAATGTGTGTCTTGTTGAGATCTACATTTGTTACATTGGTCCGAAATGATTGGACCACCCGTTTTGGGTCTATGGACCAAAAACCGATTTTTGATGTCCGAATTTGGGTTTTTGTCTATAGCTCAAATACCATTGAAGATACAAACATATATTCAATAGAAAAAATGTTCAGCAAGACATGACCTTCAAAATTAGTTCAAGGTCAAAGGTCAAGGTCACAGCCAAAAATCGTATTTCATGTTAAAGAATCAATAAATGTACATATTCACCTTAGAATATTGGTATTATCTATGAATCAATAATTAGAACATTATGACGCAATACAGGGAAAGACCTATCAATTGTTCTTCGAACAATTGACATACTAGTTGTATTTATTTTAGTAATTTGGAAATAAAATTCTGACCACCTGTTTAAAGTGCCAACATCTCACTATTTAATAATGCCAGGTTTTCTTACAATCGATTTGATAAGTGCACTGTGTTTGTATGTTGTAATCGTCCACTAACTTAAGACACTAGTGCTTTTGTCGGGCAACGGATGACAGTGATTGTAAGAGTGATTTTCCAGTTTAATCAATGTTTGCTGACGATCCCGCATCGATGACCAGAAAAGACGTGGATGTAGCGTTGGTCGACAATCAGCAAAGATGGTGCTAGGGGCCGTCTTTAACTTACTATGTGGTATGAGCAAAGCTCATTGTTGAAGGCCTCAGTTGTTGAAGGTTGATGACTTCAAGATGAAGAACAACAATGAAAGCGTCGTTCCTTTGCTTGACAATATTGGCAGTGGTCGATTGTCAAAACTAATGAACCATTTCTATTAAGTGATGTATAATAGATAAGAGGGTTACTTTGAATTCAAGTTATCAAAGGCCAGCTAGACCCCAAACACTCATGAATACGTTTTATAACACCAAATTAAAAAGTCTACCGGGATTTAACTTTTCGGTTTCCACAGTGTTGTTTATTTATTTACTGAGATTTTTTTATAGTCAGCATTGAATACATAGCTGTCGGCTACCTCCCATTCCCCAACTTTTCAAAGAACCTGCGCAGTTTCGAATTTTTTCCTTTAATCAAGTCGATATTGCTTTGTAAATAAGGCCGAATATATGAAGTCAGGAATTTCCCATCGGGTCTTTCCCTTAAAATGTTTACTAACATAGCCCGATAAGCCCATGTGCTTTTGTATAATTATGACTATATGCCTATGATGAAATTAAAGGGTTCTTACAATAATAAATTCTAGGCTACAGACGGGCGCTACATTGCTAAAAGCATACCATCGATCCATAAAGCAGGCCCCGGAAACAGACAAGATGATACTTGCCATATATATTTTAATGGTTGCTTTCCTGGTAGTTGAGTGGATTTTAGTAAGGGACACATTACTTACCTGTGGTGAACACATCTATCTATCTTTATATAGAAAATCTAAGTTATATTGGGTAAAACCATTATTTCCCAGACAAATTGATCAAGCTTAACTTTCAAAGAGTTAACAGGTCACGGCGATGCTTAGTGATATGATTTTTCAACACGGCATACTATGCCAGGTTATATAGCACAAATGCAACCGGTTATAAAGATCCTGAGAGGTTAAATTTGTGCTTTATACATAGTACACATCGCATTTTTTAATATGCTAACGTCCCCTTTCCTTTAGGCATCAAAAATGGTCAAGGCCTTAAGCGTGACAGACAACATACTAAACCTGTAGCCGGAGAGCATGAATTCAATTACAAAATTCACCTGTCGCCCGACTGGGATTCGCTACCGGTACCCCATAGGACGACAGAAACGTGATCTACCATCTAACGGCTAAAGAAGTACTAGCGCGGCTAATACAGTAGAGGGTGTTTACAAACCTGTTTAGGTACTAATGTTTCTATTCATAGACGGGCATGCTCCGTCGCATACCCAAAGCTATGTTTCTTTGAGAAACATTACATAACTTTCCACTGCAACTAAAAGGAACCAGAAACGGTGTTTTTCAAATTATGACCGGTCTTTTAATTCCAATCCTGAACCAAAATCTATGTCCAATCCCGCACAATTTTGGTAAAAAAAATAACAAGTCCAATCCTGCACATAAACAAATATTTAACTTGGTATATTTATGAAAATATGACACATAGATAAGCAAACCAGGTCAGAGTGAATAGAGCTTGATATAAAGATTTACTCTAGGTCCCTTTTCCCAACAATCGGGGTCTTAAAATATGTGAAAAGAAGAAAATACACTCCACCACCCGCTTCAAACTAAATTGCAGAGATGCCATGGTGTTTCATCGAAGAATAAACATTCAAATATACAAACTAGCGATGTCATATATACAAACTAGCGATGTCATAAACAGGAAATAAACTGAACAAGACCTTCTTGATCACAAGTGTATTTTATTTTATTCAAAGAACATGATATACACAAAGAAAATGAACATTTCTTCATGCCTACCCGTTTTCGACAAATATTGTCCACCATCTTGTTTTGTCCAATCCTGCACACGTACACGACAGTGCATATAGTCCATAAACAAATGTGTTTTGTCTATATATATGTGCGGGAGATGTATGCTCTCTATATTTTTCAGTTATGGTGTACTTGTGCGTGAGAGAATTTCTCATATGGATATACTGTTGATACTTTCAAATTTTGGCATTTATTTTATTAATTTCGAAATGTAATCCAGACCACCTGTTTTAAGTGCCCACATCTCACTATTTTATAACGCTTAGTTTTCTTACATTCGACTTGATGAGTGCCCTGTGTTTGTCTATATGTTGTAGTTGTCCACTAGCTTAAGACACTGGTGCTTTTGTCGGGCAAAGGATGACAGTGATTGTAAGAGCACTTTGCCAGTTTAATTGATGTTTGTTGACAATCCCGCACCCATGACCAAGAAAGACATGGATGTAGCGTTGCTCGACAATTAGCAAAGAATTCCGCTTAAACCGGTGCTAGGGGCCGTCTTGAACTTACTATGAGGTATGAGCAAAGCTCATTGTTGAAGGCCTCATGGTGACTTCAAGATAAAGAACAACAATAAAAGCGTTGTTCCTTTGCTTGTTTTTTACCATGTATTTGTAGAGACTTTGTCTCATGTGCATTTACTCCATATCCTTTTATTCACCATATATCGTTCCAATCCATTAAAAATAATATGTTTTGTCTATATAAATATATATATATATATATGTATCCATTTCGTTACCTGTAATAAATTATTTGTTTAAACCCATACAATTTGATTTGGAATGTAAATGTCATATATAAAACAGTCATTGAAACTGAGGAAGGGAGACCAATGATGTATTTTTATATCTTTATTTCACGTTTGATTTGTGTTTGTTTTAATTTGTTATGCTACAACCCTAATGGGTTTTTGTTTGCAATTTAAAATATTCAATGTTAAAACCATGTTCCTCTTGAATACTAGGTATCAGAATAAGCCGTACATTAAAATTTGGCACCTTAAAATTTTCCCACATTGTTTAATGTGCAGCAATTACATTCCGCGCCAGCGGCCAAAGGCTTTGTGAGATCGGAACAAAATGAAACATAGGTAATCAACGATTACAGAGTTCGCCTCGTTATGGCACTTTGTCACAGTAACAACATTTTGACTGAATGTTGACATCACATTTGCATGCCTAAGCAAGGTTACATGATCCTACCATGTAGGGATGCATGCCTATGCAAGGTTACATTATCCTACCATGTACAGTGACTGAGATCTGAACTTGTCCAAAAACTTGAATGTAAATCAATCAAGCGGAAAATATAGGTCAATGTTGGATGCTGATCTATTATCAGAGATGGATGCATATGCAAGGTGACATGCTCCTACCATGTAGAGTGACTGATATCTGAACTCGTCCGAAAACGGATGTAAATCAATCAAGTGGAAAATGTAGGTCAAAGTGACCCAATTTTGTCTGGATGCTGATCTAACGTCAGAGTTATATGCATATGCCAGGTTACATGATCGTACCATGTATAGTGACTAAGATCTGAACCTGTCCTAAAACTTGAATGTAAATCAATCAAGCATAAAATATAGGTGAAGGTGTCCTAATTTTGCCTGGATGCTGACCAACCATCAGAGATGCATGCATATGCAAGGTTTCATGATCCTACCATGTGTAGTGACTGAGATCTGAACTCGTCAGAAAACTTGAATGTAATTCAATCAAGCGTAAAATATAGGTCAAAGTGACCTAATTTTGCCTGGATGCTGACCTACCATCAGAGATGAATGCATATGCAAGGTTACATGATCCTACTATGTATAGTGACAGATCTGAACTCGGACGTAAACTTCAATGTTAGTCATTCAAGCAAAAAAATATAGGTCAAAGTGACTTATTTTGTCTGGATGCTGACCTACCATCAGAGATGCATGCATATGCCAGGTTACATGATCCTACCATGTATAGTGACTGAGATCTGAACTCCGCGGACGCCGGGGGTACTTCAATAGTCCCCCTCAACTTCGTTGAGGTGAACTAAAAATCATCTAGAGAATTATGGTTTTCAGTTTGCTATTAACAACTTCAGTTGAATAAATAAAAGTGACAACAAAAGTCCGAATCGATCAAAGGAAGAGACCAGTAAGGAAAATCCGTATAACATTCGACTGAATCAGGGGAACACAATCCGACACAGAACATTTTTGGCAAGCCATCATATTCCCGACTTGGAACGGGCATTTTATAAATAAAATGGTGGGTTAAACCAGGTTTATTGATGCATCAACCTCCCGCTTATATGACGACTAACTATAGCTTAAATGATCAAATTTTAATTTTTGTACATCAAAAATTGACAATGTAAGAAACATGTTGGCCTCAATTGGCTTCATAGTTGGAGATCTATTAATGTTTTCAAGATAATGTAATGTTTAAGTATAGGTAAGAACCATGCAAATCAACTTGAGCACTCAGATGAAAAGTCAAAACTTTTTGCAGGCATTTTGTTCAATGTCTGAAGTTGGGGCAGGACTGAAATAAAAGTATTATCATAATAGGGTCTGTAAGTCTCGTCATGTGACAGCGAGAAATTACGATAAAATTGCAATTTGAAAACGTTTCCCGCCAAAATATGACGTTGCAGGATTATGATGTTTTTGTTTAAAATGCAACTTCCGGGTACAAGTTTTGGTCCCGGAAGTTCCAAAATTAGACGAGACTTACAGACCCTATTATACCTAGGTATTATGCTGAACTTATCTCGCTCGTCGACGGCAATCTCGCATACAAGGACCATTGACTTGATTTTACATTGGATAAACAATGAAAGGATATGGAGTAAGTGTACACGTGACATTTTCTCCACAAATGCATGGTAAATCCAAACAATGGAACAAGGCTTTCATTGTTGCTCTTCATCTTGAAGACACCGTGATGCCTTGAAGAATGAGCTTTGCTAATACCTCATAGAAAGAACGGTTTCCCTTCCAAACCTACAGGCAGATAAGTTCAGTGAATTCTACCATATTTCAGCCATTTTCGTATACAGCCAATTATTTTGTCAATCTACTTACTGTTTCAATCTAATTATTGTGTCAAGCTCTTTATTGTGACCATTCATTTTAAAATGCTCTTGTTCAAATTTCATTGGTCGGCATAATGCGGTTGCACTATTATCCACTATCTTGTCAAAAGAGTTTGAAATAAATAACAAAATACCGAAGTTGCAGTTAATTTATTTTCTGCATATGCGCATTTCGACAACTTACGTCTCTTCAGTGCAGATGAAACCAAAACATTTGGAAGTCCATTAAACCATTCTAGCAACGATTCAAGATATTCCTTCAAAGAACGGATGAGAAGCACTTACAAGAACTGAGTCAAAATACATTGTGATGGTTACATGCGAAACGAGGTACAACTCCTTGGAAAATTGCCGAGTGAAAAATTTGAGATAATATGCACATTACTAAGTCCTATAAAATTCTGCTTAGGGATCATGGATTTATTCTTATGAGCATCCTCGGGACGTCCTCTGAATATGCTCAGAGCTTATTTTCAGGTCTCAGATAATAAAATTAAATTGTTAAAGGTGTTATGGTACAATTAGAAAGCAATTAATGTAAATAGTGCCAAGCAGATGCTGTCAATAACAGAGCATTCACCTAAAAGCTCATATATACTCATTGTAGGATAAAATCTCAGGGGATAAAATTAATTGATGTTGTGCACTATACATAAAAGTTTCATGTACTTTACATAAAAGTTTCAAACAACATGAACATAATATTCTTGTGTTAAAATGTGTAAAAAAAACCTTTAACCCATCAATGTTTCAAGAGAATCTGTGTCAATGGACACTATGCACCGCTACTGATCATACATAATTGATGACCATTAGTGGCATTTATTTGGTAGAAAAAACATTGTCCTTCCTCCATGACAATTACGTCATCGTACCAGCCGACAAGGCCCAAAACAAAATCGCATTTATCTGCAAAAAACACTACATTGACTGCTTAATGAAGGAGATGGGCATTGACAATTCATTTGGCAATTTTACATACAAACTATCCACCATACCAAGGGAGGATATACTAAACAATCACAAATCAGTCCTTTGGTATCAGTTTGAGTGAAGAGAACAACAATCTGCCTTGTATCTACTGGGTACCCAAATTACATAAATGCCCTTACAAACAAAGATACATTGCTGAGTCTGCCAAATGCACAAATTAACAAAACCTCTTTCTAAGCTCCTCACTTCGTTACTTACTGCAGTCAAAGATGGCCTCAAGATATAGTGATAAAGTATACTCAACAAGTGGAGTGAATCAGATGTGGATTCTCGAAAACTCAAAAGACTTATTAGAATATCTATCTTCAACTGAACTCAACCACTGCAACAGTGTCAAAACTTGATTTTTCAACTCTCTATACTACTCTTCCACACGATAAGCTGAAGTCAGTACTCCGGGATTTAATACATCAGTCTTTTAGTAGGGTGCCCAAGCGACGATTTTTCGAATTTGGGTTAGCGGAATCACACACACCTGTATTATACATTTTTGGAAAGAGGAGACCATAGCGCATCGAAATAACAATGTCGTAGAGATCAAATTTGGTCACATTTTATTTAAAATTGGGTTAAAGGTCATTTCCTAAAATCAAGAAAAATCTCACGGAACTAAAAGTTTGCTTCATTTTACCAACAAACCCCTCAAAAAATTTTCCAAAAATAAAATTATTTTTTTCCAGACAGTTCATTGTTTTATTTTTTATAATGATTTGTCATTTATCTTCATCAAACAAGTTTCACGGTTGCCATTTGTTTTTGAGATGTGAAATTTTTAATATGTGCACCTGAAATATATAAAGGACGCTTTCAATTATTATTGATGGTCTTTTCCAAGTTTTTGTTGAATCATTGTTTAAAGGAAACCTTGAATTTAATTTTAAAGCCTCACCTATTCAAAATTGAATAAAACCTGGACAAAATTGATCACATTTTTGTTTTTGGTGTTACTTCAGTAAATTTCCATGAAAAACACGCACTAACATAAAACCTAATAAAACCAATAAAAATTGACCAAAACCCTGTTATATCATCTACATGGATAGAAAAATCTCAATTTAAATGTAAAAACGTTAACATATACATGAAAATTTGAAATTCGACCAATTTTAAAATCTCAAACAGATCAAAATAATTTTGCCAAGACTTGGTCTACCATGTTATTGTACCTTCATATAGATTAGAGTTGTCGCACTTCGTACGTTTCCAGATTTATCAAGCTATAAAAATGCAAGATTCATATAAAATTTTGAGATTTTTGCGCAAATTTAATGCTTTTATATGTTGATTTCTCTGTAATGGCAGACATGACACCCATGATTTTTGGCACATATGTACAGATGATAGTCGTGTTTCCGTTAACATTAAAATATTTCGATAAATCATGTTAGTAATTTCGTATTCAACAAAAATATCTTAAATTCACGACCATTTTTATTCCAATTTTAACACCGACAAATTATAGAAATCAACGAATAATAAGTTACATTCTAGGTAGTAAAACAAAATTTTAGGTCTAAACTTTCACAAAAATAGCTTTTCACCAGGATATCGGAGACTCCTACTAATTTCTATAGATTTAAAGATACCATATCTAAGAATCTGCTATAGGGTACCCCTTAAAAATGAGAAATTACAGAAATCGTGACCACGGAAACTTTCTACCACAATGAAAAATATAAAATTTAATAACTATTCTAGCCTATAAAACAAAAATTAGTCGTGTGTTATTCCGTTAACCCAAACTCGCAAACTAAGCGTCTTTTTGGACATTGGGCACCCTATTATTTCTGTACTAAAAACGGTGAAAGAAGATAATTATATTTAATGATAGGTAAAGATGTGCCTATTTTGTTAAACATCACACTGATTCACACAAAAAGTATACAGAGGAGGATGTCATTGCAATGCTTGAATTCTTGATTGATAACATATTTGTAGAATTTTGAGGACTAGTTTTCCAGCAGACAATAGGGATACCTATGGGGACTAATTGTGTGCCACTTATAGCAGATTTGTTTCTTTATTCGTATGAAGCCAGGTTCATACAAGGGCTAGTTCAGAAAAAAGACAATAAGCTAGCCAAATCCTTTAATTTCAGTTTCGGTTATATAGATAATGTTCTTTCATTGAACAATCCTCAATTTAAGGATAACCTTCATCTTATATACCCAAATGAACTCGAAATTAAAGAGACCACTTATACACCATCATCAGCATCATACCTGGACCTATACCTCTACACTGACAACTCTAGACGTCTGAAAACAAAACTTTACGACAAGCGTGATGATTTCGAACTTCCCGTATTTGAGCAGTAATATTCCCACTTCTCCGGCATATGGCGTGTATACATTTCACAACTCATTCGCTATTGCCGTGCCTGTAGTTTGTACAGCAATTTTGTCAACACTGCGAAATTACTGTCTCAAAAACTTATACATCAAGGGTATGTTCAGTAACTGTTGCAATTGTCACTACAGAAGTTTTACGGTCGTCACCACGATTTGACAGACCATTACAATGTTTCTGTTTCACAAATGAGAACAGATATCTTTGGGTAGATCCAGAGTTTGCTACCGGACTGACTAACACCGACTGTGACAAAACCGTACTTTTCACTGGCAGTGTGACGGGTGCCACGCGTGGAGCAGATCATGCTTACCCTTCCGGAACATCTGATGATACCTCAGTTTTTATAGGGATTCACACTGCTAGTGCTTTAGTTTTGTAGCGTTCTTGTTCATTTTTGTTTATTTGTTTTGTCTTTGTCATACTGTCTCAATTCGTGTTGCTGTGAATTGCCGTGATTTTGGATTTATGATTTTAGAATTCCCCCTTTCCTCGTTCTTGCTTCGGTATTCGTTTGCCGATGTATTCATCATTCTATACATCTAGAAGCTAACATGAAATTTTACCTAGCAATCATCAAAATATGTATTGTTGCTATATAAAATTTCCAAAACCAAATGGTCTTAAGAGAGTTTCATGAAATTTTCCAAAGTTGGAATCAAGGATACTTGCAATCAATATTTGGAAAATTATTACTTTATATGAAAAGAATTGAATTCACATTGTTGCTAGGTAGAATTTCCAAAATTAAGTGTTTTTTGGACAATTTCCGGAAATTTACCAAAATTGAAATCAAAGATTTTTGCAATTGAGTTATTGAAAATTGGTGCTTTGACAAAAAGAAATTAAAAAATAATTGGTTGCTAGGTAAAATTTCTAAAATTAAAGGTCTTAGAGAGTTTCAGGAAATTTACCAAATTTGGAATAAAAGATTTTTTGCAATTCAGTTATTGAAAATTAACATAAAGGATAATAAAGATTCTAAGAAGAATTTCAAAAATTAAATCAATGAGCATTATCAAAAATTCAGTTATAAACTTCAAAGCCAATGAACCATGACCTTAAAGTCACAGCATCATTCTGTTTGGCACTCAAATATTGCTGTTCATGGTTTAATTTATCCTCATACAAATTTTCATCAAGATATCAAACCTTCTTCAAGGTAAACTACCTTCAACCTAAATCATAACCTGTAGTATATCAAACATTCACTTCTAATATTCTAAGTCATTGAACCATGACCTTGAGTTCACAGCATCCGTTTTATTCCAAAATGTTGCAGTTCCTGTCAAGGTCTATCTGCATACAAAGTTTCATCAAGATATCAAACCTCCTTTAAGGTAAGGCTAACATTTTTTTATTATCAGTTTTACGGGAGAGCCTACCCTATTTTTTCAAAAAGTAAAAATAAAAATAAAAGTGGTCAGAATAACTTTTATTTTTGATTTATATCCCTACCTTATATTCTTTGCATCTCAAAAAATAAAAATCGCTTTCCCAATGGATGTAAATTGTTGAAAAATATCATTCTTTTAAGGAAAATATTATGAAAAAGTACTTTAAACATGTTATATTTGGCTTGACAAAATATAATTATAAGTTATTCAGTAGATTTCAGTTCAAATACGGTATTTTCTCATTTTCAATTTTTTTTCCACACAAAAGTCGTGTACTGATTTCAAAAAATAAAATAAAGTGTTTCGAGGAAACATTTTTTTTGCGAGCTCCATTATTTTCGACCTTTTATTTTTATTTTTATTTCGTCCCCCCAACCCTCTTGTTAAGATTAAAAGTCCCGTAAAACAGATTATAAAAAATGTTGGCCTAAACTACCTTCAATCTAAACCTTTACCTGTAGTATATTAAATATTCAACCCTGATATTCAAAGTCAATGACCAATGACCCTGAAGTCACAGCATCCGTTTTATTCCAAAATTTTGCAAGTCATGGTCCATCTGTATAAAAAGTTTCATCAAGATATCACACCTCCTTAAAGGAAAACTACCTTCAACCTAAACCTTAACCTGAGCATTACGGATGTACGTTCGGACAACGTACCTGAAAACTATATACCCCCTTCTACTTCGTAGGCGGGGCATAAAAATTATAATAAAGGGCTACGCCGAGCGCAGCATGATACGACCGCAGCATGTCGAACACTGAAATTTGAACGAGTGTAAATTAAAATGAATGTGGACACAAAAAGGACCTTGACACATAAATTAACTGGACACAAACTAGTGAAAATAAAAATTAGCCCTTTTAATCCCTTATTACTAGGATATTGTAAGAGCTAAGAAATTCTGTTGAATACCATCAAGAGAAATTCAAAGAAAAAACTAAGGTTGAATTCCAATGAAATAAAGATTTCACATATTTTGAATTATTGCAATTTGACCCCTTTGACCCATTATAGCTTGGAAACTGAAGAGCAACACAAAATATACTGCCATATTACTGAAAGCTTACAATGAGAATAATCCAAAGATAAAAATCCGATCAAAAGCTTATGAAAAATAAAGATTTCACACATTTCTAATAATTGCAATTTTGACCTCTTATAGCTTGGAAACATTAAGAGCTACATCAAATCCGTTGACATACTACTGAAAGCTTACATTGAGAGGAATCCAAAGAAAAAAAATCCCATCAAAATCTGATGTAAAAATAAAGATTTCACATATTTTTGATAATTGCAATTTTGGCCCCTTAATTGATCCCTAATAGCTCGGAAACGGCAAGAGTTACGCCAAATCCATTGATATACTACTGAAAGCCTACAATGAGAGGAATCTAAAGACAAAAATCCCATTGAAATCGGATGAAAAATAAAAATTTTAGGTAATCCGCATGTTTGCAATTTTTACCCCGTTGGGCCCCTCATAGCATGGAAAAGAAACAAGTTAACAAAAATCTAATGGTGCAGCGCTATGTTAATTTTTCATAAGGAATCCACTGCAAAAAACTGCATCAAAATCGGACTAAAAATAAAACCAGAGGCTCCCAAGAGCCTGTATCGCTTTAAATTGCTTTCAGTTGCCACAATCAGCTAACATTGTAAGTTATACAGTTGAACTGCAGTCCCTCAAACTTTGGTAGTTTGAACACCACCAATCCGTTTTTGAAGTCCCAACATCAATATTCACTTGGATACCAAATTTCATTGAAATCAGACAATGTTGAATTTTCCCTCCTTTTTTGGCAGCCATTCTAAAAATGGCTGTAAGCGAACAAATCTTAACATCAGTTTTGAAGTTGCGACATCAACTATTTGGAAACCAAGTTTCATTAAAATCGGACAATGTTGAATTTTCCCGCCTTTTTTGGCGACCATTTTGAAAAAGGCAGTCAATGAACAATTTTCAAATCTGGTTTTTAAGTTGCAACATCAATATCTACATTTATTTGGAAACCAACTTTCATTGAAATCGGACAATGTTGAATTTTCCCGCCTTTTTTGGCGGCCATTTTTAAAATGGCGGTCAACGAACAATTTTTAACGCCGGTTTTGAAGTTGCAAAATCATTTCCTATTTGGAAACCAAATTTGATTGAAATCGTACAATGTTGAATTTTCCCGCCTTTTTTGGCAGCCATTTTGAAAATTGCGGTCAACGAACACTTTTCACATCGGTTTTGAAGTCGCTACATCAATATCATTTTGGAAACCAAATTTCATTGAAATCGCACAATGTTGAATTTTCCCGCCTTTTTTGGCGGCCATTTTGAAAATGGCGGTCAACAAACAATTTTAAACACCAGTTTTGAAATCCACACAGCATGGCAAACATTTTATCATCTTACACTTAACCTTCAATTTCTATAGTTTTGGAAATAAAAGACGAAAATATGAAAATTTTGAAAATTCCGTGAAAAAAGGGCAATAACTCCTACAAGGGTTTTGGATTTTCTTCAAAATTTCAGGGTTTGTAGATTTTGATATGCTGAACCGTTTTGTAATATACACTCGACCACTATCTGTTGCACTTTTTGAAATAAAAAATAAAAAATGCACAAATTTTGAAAATTTTACAGAAAAAGGACAATAACTCCAAGACAGGTTTTTCGGATTTTCTTCAAAATTGCAGGGCAGGTAGATCTTGCTATGCTGATCACTTTTAACCCCATGTCAGATTTTTGATATCTGTAACGGTTTTTGAGTTCTTTGCAAAAAAACAGCAATTTACCCCTATGTTCTATTTTTAGTAACAGCAGCCATGTTGTTTGGTCTTCGGACTAATCGAACACAATTTTGAAACAAAATACCCTGGTGATGCTTCTGGCCAAGTTTGGTTACAATTAGCTCAGCAGTTTCAGAGGAGAAGATTTTTGAAATTGTTGACGGACGACGGACGGACGGACGGACGACTATCGGACGACGGACGCAGTGATGGCAAAAGCTCACATGGCCTAAAATTTTTGAAATTCGCCCCTTTTGGGCCCCATTCATCTCGTGAACGGTACATGCCACGTGAAATCCGTTGACATACTACTGATTGGAAATTTCCTCAGGAGGGCACTGAAAGAAACCCCATCAAAATCCGATAAATAACAAAGATTCTACGTTAAAATATGTAAAAACATCATCCCTTTTTGGCCCCTTTTTTAAAAACAGGTGGGGCCACAACGACCAAAAAAAGGCCAAGCCTTCCCTTGTGCCATGAAATATTGTGTTAAAATTTCATAAGGATTGGTCAACTGAAACTAAAGTTATTGACCAAAAACAAAAGTGTCTACAGACGACGATAATGACGCCAACAACGACGCCGACAACGACGAAGACAACGACAGCACCATACCATTATACGACCACAAAAATGTTTGCGGTCGTATAACAAGAGGCTCTCAAGAGCCTGTATCGCTCACTTGGGTCCTGCAGCACTATAATTCCCAATTGATGGTCCATGTTTGGTGGTGTATGTACATAAAAATCAGAAACTTTTTATAAAATTTAATTAAAATTGTTCAAGCAGTT
This sequence comes from Modiolus philippinarum, assembly GCA_002080025.1. Lineage (NCBI taxonomy): Eukaryota > Metazoa > Mollusca > Bivalvia > Mytilida > Modiolidae > Modiolus > Modiolus philippinarum. The sequence continues at coordinate 119,438 of MJUU01073566.1, read as the reverse complement.
TCAGAGAAGATTTTTGAATGCAGTTTCCAAACTTAAGGGGCCTATGTTAATCTACGTTTCCTGCTGGCAGTTATTTAACATAAAACTTTGAAGACGGTCACATAAGGACTATAATATCAAAATTCTACTGAAGCAGTTTCAAAGAAGATCTTTTTTATGCATTTCCCACTGGGTCCAATGTTAAACTAAGTTTTGCTACTGGTGGCCATGTCGGAAGACGGATCAGCACCAAAGTAACAAGCTTGGTCAAAATCTCACAAGTTTCATTTATGCAATGTTTAAATTGAATCCATTCAATGGTTTTCCATGATATCTTTGTATGCATTTCCCCTTAGGGTCCAATTCATTGCTGGCAGCCATGTTGGATGATGGATCAGATTTGAAGTAACAACACTTGGTCGGCTTCTCATAAGCAAAGTTTGGATTAAATCTATTAAGCAGTTCTCTAGAAGATCTTTTGTTAAATTAAGTTCACAGCTGGTGACACTTGGTCAGCACCTGACAGGCATCATTCATGTCATGTTTGATTTAAATCCATTCAGCAGTTCTCTAGAAGATCTTTGTGTGCATTTCCCATAGGGTTCAATGCTGTCGGTCATGTAAGATGAAAGACTGACACCAAAGTGAAAACATTCGGTCAGCACCTCATACCAAACTTGGCATAAACATCATTCATGCCAAGTTTGGTTCAAATCCATTCAGTGGTTCTAAAGTAGAAGTTCTTTGTATGCATTTTCCGATAGGGTCCAATGTTAAAATTAAGATCCCCGTTGGCGGCCATGTTGGATGATGGATCGGCACCAAAGTAACAACACGTGGTCAGCACCTCATAAGCATCACTCATGCCCAATTTGGTTCAAATCCATTCAGTGGTTCTAAAGAAGAAGTTCTTTGTATGAATTTTCCAATTGGGTCAAATGGTAAACTAAGTTTCCCGCTGGCGGCCATCTTGGGAGCGGTCGGAAAACTTGAATGTGTTCAATAAAATATAGTCCTTAACATGCTGAACATTTTTGCAATTTAAACTTGACCTCTATCTCAAAGCGTTTTGAAATATAGGACAAAAAGTAAAAAATCACGAAAAATTTGACCAATTAAGGACCACAACTCATATAAAGTACTTGGATTTTCTTCAAAATATCCATGTGGGTAGATCTTAACATGCTGAACATTTTTGCAATTTAAACTTATCTTCTATCTGTTATAGTTTTTTTAATAAAATAAAAAACGTCAAAATTTTGAAAATTTTACGAAACAAGAGGCTCTCAAGAGCCTGTATTGCTCACCTGGACCATGGCTGACATAGATAAAAGGCAAAAACAAAACATAAAATTTATCAGAATGCTTTTTTTCCCCTAAAATTACAGTATTCTTGTTTGGTTTCCATGGCAACCGAAAGATCCACCATCCATTACAACCCAAAACAGAACACCATTCAAAAAAAAATGGGGCAGGGGTTCCCCTTATAATCAAGGTATTTAGACCACAATTCAAATAAAAATTCAAAAATTTGGGTAGAGGTTCCACTTAAAATCAATAGGTCCAATGTAAAAACTATGCTCCGGATGGTGGCTCTCTTGGATGAGGTATGGACCTGCCAGATACATTTTTTGGATGGGACCACCTAAGGACCATTGTGGCTTAGTTTGGTTCTAACTGGACCAGTAGTTTCTGAGATCTTTGAATGTATATTCAATATTATCCAATGTTAAAACTATAGGGTCCAATGTCAAAATTATGTTCCCCGCTGGTGGATATCTTGGATTAGGTTAGGACCTGTCGGATACCTTTTTTGGAAGGGACCATCTAAGGACCATTGTGACTAAGTTTGGTTATAATTGGACGGGTAGTTTTTGAGAAGATCTTTGAATGTAAGTTCCATAAGGTCCAATGTTAAAACTTTGTTCCCCGCTGGCGGTCATCTTGGATTAGGTACAGACCTGTCGGATACCTTTTTTGGAAGGGACCATCTAAAGACCATTGTGTCTAAGTTTGGTTATAATTGGACTGGTAGTTTCTGAGAAGATCTTTAAATGTCTTTTCCATAGGGTCCAATGTTAAAACTAAGTTCCCCGCTGGCGGCCATCTTGGATTAGGTATGGACATGCCGGATACAATTTTTAAAGAGGACCACCCAAAGACTATTGTGACCAAGTTTGGTCCCAATTGGCCCAGTGGTTTCAGAGGAGAAGGTCTTTGAATGAAAAATTTACGGCGGACGGACGACGGACGCCAAGTGATGGCAAAAGCTCACCCTGGCATAGCCAGGTGAGCTAAAAAGGGCAATAACTCTTAGACGGGTCATCAGATTTTCTTCAAAATTTCAGCATGGGTAGATCTTCTTATGCTGATCACTTTTACTCAAGTCAGATTTTTGATATCTGTAATGGTTTTTGAGTTATTTGCCAAAAACTGTAATTTACCCGTATGTTCTGTTTTTAGTAATGGCAGCCATATTGTTTGACCTAAGACAAACAAAATTACAAATTTGAAACTAGATACCCTAGTAATGATTCAGCTAAAGTTTGGTTCCATTTGACCCAGTGGTTTCAGAGGAGAAGATTTTTGAAAGTGAGCTAAGGACGGACGGACAACGGACGCCAAGTGATGGCAATAGCTCACCCTGGCATAGCTAGGTGAGCTAAAAAGTAAATACAAAATGAAAATTAACTTATTACATTTAGACTTTTAAGTGAATACAGTAAAAACTAGAAGTGGTGCCATCAGAAAAGATGGCCATCCCCGCACTCACCTGTTTGACACAGAATACAGTCGTTATTGACCCTTGGGGTAATTTTCCTCAACATCTTTAAAATCAAATTATTGATAGTCACTACTTTTACTAAGAAAGTATACAAGGATATATGGTTGCTAGGTAGAATTTCCAAAAATGAGTGGTCTTTGACACTTTCAGGAAATTTACCAAATTTGGAATCAATTATTTTGTAGATCCAATTGGTGAAAATGATTGCCCTAATATAAACAAATCCTAAACAGTATGGTTGCTAGGTAAAATTCCAAAAAATAAGTGGTCTTTGACACTTTCAGGAAATTTACCAAAATTGGAATCAAACATTTTTGAAAACCAATTGTTGAAAATGTTTGCCCAAATAGAAACAAATCCTAACAGTATGGTTGCTAGGTAGAATTCCAAAAAATAAGTGGTCTTGGAGACTTTCAGGAAATTTACCAAACTTGGAATCAAATATTTTTGAAAATTCAATTGTTGAAAATGTTAGTCCTAATTGAACAAATTACTACATGTATGGTTGCTAGGTAGAATTCCAAGAAATAAGTGGTCTTTGAGACTTTCAGGAAATTTACCAAAGTCGGAACCGGAATCAAAATTCTGAAACTTTATTGCACATCTGCAGACTATATTCAACAATTCTATCACAAAATTAAATCACTAAACCCAAAAATGAAGGAGGGGTTCCACTGAAAAGCTCACATATATAAAACAGACATCTTGGGCCCTCTGGTTTGCACCAAGACCAATATCAAAAAAGGTCCATCTAACGGACAGACGGACGGGACCAAAACAATATCCCCGCATTTTCTTCAGAAAAGTGCGGGGATAACAAGAATAGAATTCCTGGGTCCCCCGTCGCTAATGCAAAATACAGGTATACTGTATATGAAATTGCAATATTTTCAAACATTCAGGGCAGTTCATAAATTAAATATGAGCTTGTAAGAGTAGACCCCATTTGTCACACATGTTTAGACTGATCTTGACTCATAAATCAGTAAAAACGAGTCCATCAATAAATTAACTTTTAAATACAGCTGAAAACACATGCGTGCTGTGAACTGACACACCATAAAGTGATTTCCTCACTGATATAAGGCTAACTGGACATATATTCTAATTATAGTACAGATACATTGATCCTAGGCCTTATCTTATAATCTAAATAGTGAATGCTCTATAACAGCTCTGTTATTGGCAGCATTTATTTAGCACTATTATGCATAATAACTGACATTAATTGCCTTCTAATTGTAAGAACGCAATTAACTATTTAATTCTATTGTCTGAGACCTGAAAATAAGCTTCGAGCATATTCGGAGGATGCCCCGAGCATGCTCTGATGAATAAATCTTATGATCCCTTATCAATTTCCAATGAGTTGAGCTTTTACAATTAGCAATTCCACCTTCAGCCTCAACATCACCGTTTCATTGAACAGGAATTATCTACATGTGTAAGTGAAAGCAGCCATAATGGCCTCTATTTTTGAAATTGATGAGACACTAAGTCCAACTTTGTGCCAAGAGGCATACTTTTAAAGAAAAGTTATTCAGACTTATTATACTATAGGGAAACGGGACAGATAAAGGAGAGGTTTTGGTACCCATAAACTGGTTTATCCCTACCGCTGGCTTTTGCTAAAGCCGGTACTAAGTCCAGCTGTCCCCGAGTTCCTATCGTTGTTTAGGTTTGTCTTTTGTATTATTTGTGTTTTTCAAGTGTAGTTCCCTGGCAGATTATGGCATGTAATTATAATTTTCAGCCATTGTAGATGTTTCCTGCTGTCCCTTTTATTTCATTTGTCCACTTGAATGAAATGCATCAATACAAACAACATGTTCAACCCATCATTTCACAACAGGACAACCAATTTTCAATCTTTTACTGTCACATCATAAAGGGCTACGCCGAGAGCAGCATGATACGACCGCAGCATGTTGACCAATGGAATTTGAATAAGTGTAATTTAAATGTGAATAAGGACACAGTTAAGAGTTTGACACAATAACAAGATGGACACAATAAGGAGCTGGACACAAACTAAGGAACATTCAAATTAGCTCTTTTGATCCCTGAAAACTCCGAAACTGTAAGATTTAAGCAAAACTGTTAAAATACTACTGACAGCATATATCAAGATGAATCCAAAGAAAAAAATCGCCATCCAAATCCGATTAAAAATAACGACTTAATTTATTTTCAAAAATTGCAAGTTCGGCTCCTTTGACCTCTTATAGTTTGGAAACAGTAAGAGATATGCCCAATCTATTGACATATTACCATAAGCTTACAACAAGAGGAATTAAAGAAAAAATCCCATCAAAATCGGATGAAAAATAAAAATTTTATGTAATCTGCATGTTTGCAATTTTGGCCCCTCATAGCTCGGAAAGAAAAAAGTTACCAAAAATCTGATGGTGCAGCGCTGTATTAATTTTTCATTTAGAATCCATTGCAAAAAACTGCATCAAAATCGGACTAATAATAAAAAATTAAAATTTTTGAAATTCGCCCCTTTTGGGCACCATTTATCTCATGAACGGTACATGCCACGTCAAATCTGTTGACATACCCCAGATAGGAAATTTCCACAGGAACATACTGAAAGAATCCCCATCAAAATCTGATAAATGATAAATATTCTATAGCCAAATATGTGAAAAACACCCAATTTTGCACTTTTTGGCCCCTTTTTTAAAAATGGGAGGGGCCAAAATAACAAACTATACCCAGTCTTCCTTTTGTGCCAAACAACACCGTGTCAAAATTTCATAAGGATTGATTGACTTAAACTTAAGTAATATTGACCAAAAACAAAAGTGTCTACAGACGACAACGACGCCAGCGCCATACCATTATACGACCACAAATTTTTCGCGGTCGTATAAAAACAATAACAAAGTGTTTTTATATTTAGACATTTTTTATTCATTTAATTGCAAAACACGAAGGTTTTAGTAGATGACAAAAATTCATGAGTTGTTTTTTCGAATGTCTCTTTGTACAAGATTCAGACAGACTTGAATCTACCATCTACAACAAGTATACAAAACAGTTTTATATGTACAGTTTACAGCAATGTATACAAATCTTTATTAAGAATATTATTATTTAAAATTTCTGCAAGTGAAGTTTATCTACAATTTTACACTTAAAACTAAATAAGAGATCATTTTTATCAGAAATAACAGCTATGAACAATAATTTCATCTGTACATGATGTTAGTTCCTTTTGATATACATTATTTATTTATACATTACTGTATTTATTTATTATTGTACAATGAACTAATATTAGACCAAAGTCTCACTGATCTCCATTGTCTTAATGTTTTTGAAGAGCACATGTGTTGCCTGCAGACAAAATGCTGATGTGGTACCCGTTTTATGCACAAATGAAGGTACATGTATTTGTTGCACGTAACTATCAAACTATTAACATCTTGAGCATGTTGGTTATTTGATGCATTCTTAAAATTGTTGAATAGGCAATTATTATCAAATATTTTTTTATGATTTAATGAAAATTCTAAGTGTTGTTCCATGGCTGTGATCTACCCAATCTGAATCAAAATGCATTTAGATAGTCCATACTTATTTCTTATTGGAACAAAATAATTAGGTTTTTGAAAGCAAAATTTAAGCTTCATTTTGGCTTATATAGCAATGATTTGAAAGAGGAACCTTGGGTATCTAAAATTTCCAATCTCTGGATTTCAACATTTTTTAATAAAAGGTCCAGACATTATTTACACAGCAATAAGAGTGGCTGCATTCAAATATACATTTGAACAACATAATAAGCTAGAATAACTCTAGACTCTAAATGTATATAATAATACATTCTAGCGGATCCTTTTTGATGATTTAACTTCCCCATGCAAAAAATTGTGAATAAAGCCAATTGAATTCAATTACTGCAGACAAGTCTATAATTTGCATACAAACAGAGTTTTTATAAGCCGGTTCACATATGCTTCCTATGCGTAATTACATGTCTTCAAAACTTTCAACTCTATATACAGAATCTCTCCCAGAAAATAATCTTGAAAATAGAGATAGAGAATATTTACAAAATGATAATATTTCTATACAAACTTTTGAATGCATATAGGCATTCATTTGATTGATTTGTTATCCATGACATGTATGTGATAAAAAGATATACACCATGAAAAGTGATGAAACTGTTTTGTATACTTGCTTTAGATGTAAATATAAAAGATCTTTACAGAAATCTACAAAATCTGTACAATATACACAATGGGTAAACGCCCGGTTTCCCACCATTTACAATATACACAATAATGAAAGCACTGACTGCAATGTACACCAATCATATACATATATATAATCTGACTACTATGTTCTTTACTATACACTGCTGTACAATATAGGGCTGAGACCATTGTTTTTTTTTTCTTTGATGCTTAGTGTTACATACCCTACTACTCCAAAAAAGTTTGTCCTTATAAAAATGTTTTTAGAACAGATTTATTGGAATACTGGTAGTGTGTAAAACTTAACATTAAAGAAGAACAGAAAACAATGGTATTTTATACAATGCTGTACAATATGGGGCTGAATATACAGTATGTAACTAGCTACCCTGAAAAAATGAATGATGAATGGGCTATACTGTATCTATCAACTTTCACAATTCTGACTAGTTTTTGTTCTTTATTCTGATATTTGTTGACCTTTAACTATGATGTACAAAATCATCACCTTTTAAAGTATGGTGTAAAAGAAATTCAAACAAGATTTGAACTGGGTTTTTGAAGTTTTTTTCTCCATTCAAACCTTTTAGGTATGTCAAAACAAAAGCAAAAATGTTTGCAATTTGATCACTCTGCATCTTGTCTACAGATATCACATTGCTATCAAGTTTAGATCTATTAGCTAAAAAAGATCTTAATAAATCTAAAGATGCAAATACAAATATCTTTAGCCTTATTTAATTGTGTTGTTGATTACAGTACAATAAAACATGCCACATGGAAGCACTGCCTTGTACACTAAAACCAAAGTTCATTTACTAAGACCTCTGGAAAAAACCTTTGGAATTCTTCGGTAATGATTTTTACATTCAAAAGACCCAGTATCTCAAGACAGGTTTCACTTTACACTCGATCTATTTCGTATGGATGCCCATGGGTGCCATGTTCAAATAATGAGAAAGTATTCTGAAATGCAGCTGCCACATTGGTTTTTATTTGTCATTTATTATACAATACCTTTTCATTTAGTGGTAAGATAATCCAGTGGGGCTGCCATTTAAGGTAGATCGGTAGTCTTCTGCCATTTTGAATTTCTTATTAATAATGTTATGGTATTATCTGGTTTTTTAATATGCAAATACTTTTATTTGCAATGTATCAATAGATATAATATCAAGAACACAAAAGGCAAAGGATCTTCATTCACTTAATTTTACATGTATTTATCTAATTAGATGATGTTTGGTAACTTGATAATTAAATAGTTTGAAAGAGGATATTTGAAAAAGGGAGATAATCTGATAAAAATATTTTACATAGATATCACTATGAAAATTCACATTTTTCAAATAATATGGAAAACAAAGTAGGTGACCCCCATTTTTCTTTATATGTTTTGAAACTATGTTTAAAGGGCTAACATATGAGTAAAATAGAAAGAAATCTATGGAATAGTTTTAAAGAAAACAACCAAATACCTGATTTTCCCTATATATTCATTAGAAATATTTGATTATTTTGATATCAGTTATTTTAAAAACAAGCATGGTGACCCCCCTTTTTTATTTCAATGCTAATATAATAAGGAAACTTTCCTGTGAAAATAAAGAAAATCTATGGAAAAAATTTTTGGACTACCCATCTACTTTAAAAGAGAAAACTTCCAAAGAATCTTTTCACTGTATTTCAAAATGGTACCTTATAGGCTTCCATGTTGTAGCCTATCAAACTGAATGCATAATATTAAATTTTGCATGAAATGAAAGCCTTAGAAAATTAGCAGTCTGTACAATATTCCTAAATACTACAAATCTACTGTACAATATATATGTAAACACTCCATATACATGTGAATTAGTTGGACCCATCGTTTTACTTTACACATCTAAATGAAAACATAGATATATGAGAATGAATGATATGTACATTTGCATGTGTTTTTATAGTTGATGTTTTGTGGAATAAATTTCACTCCAAAGCTTTTAAAAATTTGATCAATGTTTGTACCCTAATATACCATTTTTTTATCATCGACACCTGTCACCTGCTAATTAATATACAACAAAAAAACTTTTTATCCCTACTGCCATTGCAGGTTGCATTTGTGATATTATAGATAAATAGATAATGTATTACAGTAGTTTTACTCAAGCATGTACCAAGTAACTTTGCAATTTTAGTAGCAAATTTTGATAAAAGGGTTGCTTGAATAAGAAACTTTAGTCCATTCCAGAATTATGCAACACATTTTTAAGAACCAAGTTTGCTAGCAAATGTACATAAAATTTAGCAGTTACCTACCTTTAACAATTTTGAAATTTTGATCGCAAAACATACAATGACTATTACCAATAAGATATATTAATTGTAAGCATAAAATCCTTCTTTTTTCAAGTATCTATACACTACTTTTAAATATACTATTATATATCTGGCATGATAACTGATTGGTATGAATTGTTTTTTTTAACACTAGTCTCAGGTTTTTGTGTCACAAATGATGATACAGAAGATCCATTTTTTGTTGCCACTGAGTGAACGTAGGCAACAAAATTAAATGATTTTTATATATGAGGATTGTGAAAACCTAATTAATTCGCAGGCAGTGAGGACCAAGCTTTCTATGGTAGTAACCTAATTAATTCTCAGGCAGTGAGGACCAAGCTTTCTATGGTAGTATAGGCCAAACCAATTCCTATTTCTGGACAGGTGACAAATATAAGAACCCTTACCCTGTTACACATGCAAAGTACCAAACATGAATACACAACATCAATAATATATACCCTTCAAAAATGTGAGCATGCAACATCCTATCTTACAAAAAGAATAAAAATATTTAAGAAAGATACTATCACCTAACAAATATTTGTAAAGTCAACCCCACTGAAAAGTCTTTAATTCAAACAACCTACAATTCCAGATTTATTTATAACATGTCTTTCCCTTGCCATGTCTGACATCAAAAAATTTACAAGATGTCCTCGCCCTGATCAAAGAAATCAAGCAGACCTTTATATATCTTTCATTTTAAAGAAAATTTTATAAGCTGAATGTAGAAGTTCAGTTTCCTTATTTCAGTTTCCTATCCTATATCTATTATGAAATTACCTAAATGCAAAATACTAAAATGTTCTCTCCTTGTAAATTCTATCTACATGTACATGCTATTCATTCCAAAACAATATGGACAAAATATATGGAAAATATTTAAAAAGATCTGTAATGAAGACAAATTTTTAAGTTTTTAAATACAATATGATTTTCGATGAAAAACTAAATATACAAACTTGACTACTTACAAAACTCTATACAGGCATCAAATATATTTCTTTTTTAATAAGTTGTGGTCCTATGTTTTTAACTTGATATGATACATGTATTTCTCTCTGTACAAACAAGCTGTGAAATAATCTACAACATTTACAAGATATCATTTTTGGCAATATTGAAATATTCAATATTTTATTGCCAGTCAGTGATGAAAATGAAATTGCTACTTTCTTCCATTTCATTGGTTAGTTTTTATTTTCTGCTAGTGTTACGTCAAAAGTGATTGGTTGATCTGGTGTCATATGACATTATTTGTATTATGTCGATAGTGATTGGGTGATCTGGTGTCACATGACTATCTTTAAACAAATGTCCATTGACTATATTTACATGTATGTATGTAAGAAGATGATTGGGAAAACAATGAGGAAAAATAGAATGCTTACAAGGTCAACAACGATATATAACCTGGATAATCCATACTCTTCTGTCAGTCTACAATCTTGTACATTAGCAATTTACCATATTTATTCTAAATGCTACCCCTAAAATTTGGTGAAATATGAAATTTTAAACTTTTACCGAAGGCCTGGTATTTTAAAATAAATTTAAATTTCTGCACATTCCAATTTAAAAAGAATTACAAAGTCTTTTAAGACACAAAATCTGAAAACTTAAATGTCTGATTCAATATTCAAGCAACTTTTTTATGTATGTAACAGATGCCGCCTGTGTTGAGAGGTAATTGTATAGTAACAGGCATACAACACCCTCCATTAGCTGTGTTAGTAGAGATTTCTTTTAGATCAAGTGAAGAGGTGGGCTCACAACTTAGGGGTACCAAGATTTAATTTTGTAATGAATGCTCCAGCCACATGTACTACAATATCTAATCCCCCACTTTCTGGGGGATACACAGATCGTACAAAGCAGCAATTACCAAGATTTCATTTCTTGTGTTGTCGAGATATGTTTTCTAACAAATCAAATAACTTGCATTTGTTGTAAAAAAAATTCAATCTAGAACACAAAATGCTTCAAAAAGTTTCTTCACAATTTTTTCTCTTTCATTTTGTTCAGTTATAAATACATTCCAGTCAAAATTGTTGCTTTATAAAATACTTGGAAGACATCTTTGCAGAAAATACTCATCTTTTATAAAGAATTTACATATAAACATTGCAAAGTATAACAGTGTTGTTGAAAAACAAGTGACTTATGTTTTTACTACACCTGATAAGCCGAGTCCTGTTTAGTATGGTTGAAGTTCTAAAAGTTAGTCAAGTTCATTGAGACTGTCTTTAGAATTCACAAAATAACTTATTCCAGATAAACCTGAATAAACAACACTCAACAAACTAAATCAAAATGTCTTGAATTGAAAACAGCCAAAGCAAATTTTATAACAACTCTATTATCTTTTATTATTACTTCAACCAGACTGAAATGAACTTGGCAAACCATGGGGTGTTTATGAAACATTTGAACACATCAGTGAAAAGATATGACAACTCGCAACCTTTACTATGACAACTCACAGCCTTTGCTTTACTGCACCAAGTAATGTAACTACATGTATTTACAGTACAACTTTATATTACAGAGGAATGCTTGTTTACCTATACATTTTAACTGAGACCTTTATACAACACTGTCATCTTAATAATGTCACTACATAAACTGGAAATATAATATCAGCATTTGTATCTTGCTTAATCATTTTTTTCAGTATTTTTTATGTTTCTTTTCTTATAGGCTATTAAAAGTTCTTAAATCCAAAAGGGTACTATGGGAATATTTTCTTAATGGAAAAGTCGCACTTACATTCTATAGATTTTTTTTTTTTTTTTTTTTTTTAGGAAAGTATTTCAATTTCAACGAAAATCTTCACAAAAATTCAAATTTTTGTCAAGTCCTTTTTTAACTGATAAGAATTGCATTTCGTTGCAAACAACTTAATGTTTAATATCAAACAATTTCTTCAATAACAATTGCTCTTTGGGGACTAAAAAATTTCCATGGACACAAAACCTTGGTTGCACCAAAATAAATTTCATCTCTTTTTCAGAATCAATTAATCAAAAATCAGGAATTCTCATGTGGATAGGTCACCTAAAACAAATTTCATGTGCATAAAGACTCTACCTTTATAAAAGATTTATTACTATACACATTAGTTAATGGTTTAAAAAATGAAGATCTACAGTTTGAAATTTACATAATTTCCTCTCGATATTATACTGTACAAAAAGGAAATTTTTTGACTGGAAAAATCTTATCTATATTCATAATAGGCACTTTTCTTATTTACATGATTTGTGAATTTACAAACAAATGTACATTTGTACAAGTAATGTATAACCTTTGGAGTATTTCTAGTGTCAAAATTCCCTTTACATACCATATAAACCCTCATCTTTAAAATAAATCCCTTACTCTTAAAAGATCACCCTAATTATAAATGTAATTTCTAACAGTTGCCTTCAAACTTTCCTATAATACTTATGAAACAGTCCTAATTGTTAAAGTCTAATCTGGCTTAGAGCACCTGAAACTTGAAAAATTTTCAATTTTGAACGTTAAATGAATTCTTTTCAGTTCTATTCTAAGTACATTCAATGTTAACTATGAATTACAAAGATTCTCTTTTTTTATTGGAAACAAACTTTAAAGAATTATGCAAGCTTTTCATTTTAGATAAATAGAGATATCACCAAATCAAATACCAGCAATACTTAAATTTTTGTTTATCCATCTCCCACCAAACTTTACAATATATAAAGAAAATATTGAGGTTTATTGAAATTTGTTCTCCGTAAATTTGATGTGCATGATTTTTCTATACCCAATAAATACTTCAAGAATTTTTTTTCTAATCATGTTTTATTTCACAGTTTAAAATCTTATTTACCCATATATATAAAACACTAATAGAAAACATTTTTTTTCTTCTTCTTTCGTTAATCAGCAACGGTTAAACCATCACACTTTTTTTTATCATTTCCTCTCCTACAAATTATCTAACATTTCAGTCACAAAATCTTATGAAACTATACAGCATAAATGTCAAAGAAACAAACCAACTCTGTTCTAAAAAGAAACCTCTAGATATTTTCCCCCTAAATTCCCCGTCTACCTCTTGGTTTTTATCTAATGTATCTTAAAACAAATTTCAAGTGCAAGTTTCTATACATTTTATTTGCAATATGTGAATTGCGTTTATGTGTATTTAACTTAAGAAATTCTTGAAGAAACTTTTAATTACAAAGTTTTAAAAACTTGTCTCAGAAAAAAAAAATTATATATGTACATTATTTTAAAAAATTGCAAACTGGAATGAATGTCGTCTTTAATGAATGGAAATTATTTACATTGATACATTGCACTTCCTAGAATTTATCTTCTAAATTTTTCATAATCTTTTGTTATTTTACAAAAAAATAATGTACATGCAATTTGACCTTTATAATACATTTTTTGTAACTAGAATTTACATGATATTTTTCGTGTTTTTCCTATTTACATACCTACAACACACAACTGAAAGACTGAAGTCATTTGATACAAAATGGTTTTTTTTACATTATACAAAGTATTTTACAGTACCTATAAGATAAGTTTACCAATTTACAGAAGGGTATAAAATAGCATTTGTTTGTATCACTAACAATAAGGAGGGACATCTCTCTTAAAAATCACTAATGCGTTTGTTTTATTCATTGTTATAAACATATTCTAAGCTTATAAGAAACATTGACGACTTTAATTCTTTTTCACATCAATGCTTAAAAAGCAATAATGAAACTGGACGTTTCAAACGCCTTACAGATTTTAAGAGTTACCTCCCTTAACCTAGGTCTATTAACAATAAAACACTGATTACAAATCTATCTACAGAATGGACAACCATTATCTATAAACAACTTCCTTGCTGCGAGTATTACAACCCACTATTACTTTAATTCTAAATTAGTTTGACAAAATGTTAACCATCATTTATAAACAATTTCAGTTCATCACTATTAAGTGGTAGGTTTCTTTATAGCCTGTTTGTGTTCTGTAACTAAAAACTAAAGCAGAACAACTGTATGAAAGAAGAGAATGCACTTGTGAAAATAAGTTCATAATTTCAAACAGAACACATTTTTATAACCTCAAAATTTGGACTACAAGCCCTTTTCATTGAAAAGTAATATTAGCATACAGAAAATGTAAGCACAGCGTAGTTCATGTAGTGTGTTGAGTGGAAATTTCTACACAGAGGAAAACCTGTTATATAAAAAAATATCTTACATCATGTAGAACATGCACACATAAATGTATATACAAAACTTTTATGAATGTACATGTATTTATTACAGAAATGAAGAACTGAAATCAATTAAGAATGATGGTTTATTATAAAACAATTTGATTTTGTATGGAGATCAAGACTAGTTACCATAGCAACATTAACTCAAGTATTTACACTACTGTCAAGTTGTTTTAAGCTTTATTAAATGTTGATTTATTGTTTAGACAGCAATAACCTAATAACATTAAAGAGCTGGACAATATGGATGACCTACCAGTAAAGCTCTGATGATTATCAAATCCCTTCTGTCCTCAGAGTTTAACACTGATATTTTGTACTTTAGCCAGAGGCTAGTAAATCTGAGGAAGGACTAGTAAATTTTGTAAGTTGGCAGTACTTTGGGTTAGCAAAATCTAGTGAATTTCACAAGTCTATATTTATTAAGGGTTGATAAAATTACTGCAGGACTAGTGAATTCAGGCATCTTGTAGTCTTTTTGTCTACCAAGATGATAAATTTAAGTTTTAAACCTTGGACTAAAGACATCTTCCTCAAGTCCAGCATTTGAGGTGTATCTTCTTTCCTTTTGCCAGGGAAGACACAGACCTCAATCACTCGACTTGGGAAGATTTGGTTGTGGAGGAAGGAATATGATGCTAAATCAAAGATCAGTGAAGAAAATCTATCCATATAGGTTGGTTTGACAACGTGAAGTCATACATACATCAATATTTACTTGTACACACTTGTGACATCAAATTCAAAAATTCTTCTTGATAAAGTTGTGACACTTGTTGAAAATTTGCAAGAAATGAAAACTCAATGCACAAAATAGCTGGACATATCTTATCAAACTTTCATAGCACTTCAAATTTTGTATATTCTGTATATAAAGATAACTTATCACATTTACATTTCCTATTACATTTACATTTCCTATTAAATAAAAGTTTGGTGAGATGTGACCGGCCAGCGGATATCCATTTAGTTTGTTGTTTCTGCTTTCAAACAATTTTGCAGCAGTAACCTAAAATCATGATTAATGAAACAAAAAATCACTTAATACATGTTTTGGGGCTTTATAATCAAAAGATGTGAGGCCAGTACTTGATATTTTAGCCAGACTGTAATATGGTATTCATTGAAAGGAAAATACCAAATATAAGCAATATATGTAGGGGTCCTTAAACACTTAAATTTAAATTTACGACATTGCCCTCTTTACTGGTCTTATTCTCTCCTGCAATTCTTCTTGATGCTTTTGTATTTGTCATACAGATTAATTTTATTTAAACACCACCTACATGTGTATGGACACTGTGAATGATTATTTTCACAATTTTCAAGGTCAACAACTTTCTGTTTCTTGAAAAGCAAATGGGTGTATGACATCTTTACAACAAATACCTTACAAAAAGTAATATATTATACAACAAATATTTCATATTTCCTTCTGATAGACTTCTCTATTTCACCGATTTATAAAATAATACAAGGGAGATAATACTATTCTGCCCGATTGAGACAGCTTTATTTTGGGCTGGACTAGCTTATTTTAACAAATATGTATAGCTTCAGATTAAATCTAATTAAAAATAGGGGTCAGGGTTTTTGGTAGAGGTTATTAAAAACTTCTAACCCTGAAAAAACGTGCAAATATAAAGAACATGTGCATTCTTCAAAGAATAACAAAAATCCAGGAAAATTCTATGCTACATGCACACAAACAAAATGTTTAAAACAAAATGAAGGATCTATCAAAACATGAACTTAAATGCAAAATTAAGAAAAAAAAAAAACATCAACAAAAAGTAACAAAAATTCTCAGAAATCAACAAAAAAAGAAAGTCTTCCGAAAAAGACAAAACAAAGAAAAAATACATGAAACCTAAACTTAAGACAATGATTCCCACAAAATATCCTCATCTACAATATAAACACAGCCTAGCTAGTTGCTTAGCAACATCAAATTCCTTAATCTAACGTCCAATCCCAATCCGAAGACTCCGGAGCCACAGATAGTCATGGAAGAGTACCATTCGGTGGCATGCCAATGGGTCCCAAATCTGAATTATTCTTCATGAAAAACTTTTCCAGCTTGGCCAAGATATGTTTTCCATAGGTATATTTTCTTAATGTAGAAATGTGTGGTCTGATCTTGTGCATGAGAATTTTTCTTTGTTGTGGTTCTGCCACATCAATCATCTTCTGTACAACATAGTTGGCGAACTGGTCTTTCATCATTGCATACAAGGCACTGTGTGGACTGAAATGGAAATGTTTACAATGATTTACTATCTATTAGCTTCAAATAACAAGTTTATAACTAGTCTCATGTAAAATTTCACTGTTAATTTATTATTTTTGTTGTCTATCAGCTTTGTAACAGTTCTCATCTGCAGTAACCAAATCTACAGATGATGTTATTATTAGGCCAAAAAAAAAAATATGTGTGTTTCCGGTTACCCGACCGACCCTAATTTTTCCTTCCGACCCTAACGTTTTTTTTTCTCCATACTTCAAAATGTTCTTGTGTGACCTCGATCGTTTTAGCGGTAGTCTTCCATTTTGTTGGAAGCAACACCACTCAGATGAGTCTTTTTCCACAACTGCTAGCATTATTCATCAGAAAATGCACGAAGAATCGTTAAAATCAACAGGATTCCCGACTCCTGTCATAAAATCTGCCATTTTCACTCGTCTGATTTACACTTCCTGTTTTAGCCATATGACTAAACACCGGAAATACGGCAATGACAAACATACAATGCAACGGACGAAAATACGAAGCAAAAAAAAAACAACACTTTTTGCCGACCTACCGACCCTATTTTCAAATACCTTGTAACCGGAAACACACATATATTTTTTTTTGGCCTTAACAGTATCTAAGCTATGAACTTGAAAGTCCATCAAGCAGAAACTAGAGCTGTAGCCGAATGGCAGCCAGGTATACCCCCTGCTAACTGAATCCTGAATCAATATGGCAAGTGTAAATTTAAGTGTGTATGGACCCAATACAGTTGTGGACACAGTACAAATGTGGACACAATACAAGTATGGACAAAATGATATACCTCCCCCCTTTTTTCTGAAAAAATTAAAAGACAAGTTATCTCCCCTTCAAAATTTCGGACAGCAACCATATTACTTAATACACATGTTCAGGTGGTGTACTACAACTGTGTAACATTTCATCAAAATCCCAGCATCTGTTTAAGAGAACATGCGCTGGCAAGGTTTGCCTCCCCCTTTTTCCAGATTCAAAGACGAATTAAATTTCGGGCACCAACTTTAAAACTTCATGCACATCTTCAGATGGTGTACTACAACTGTGTAACATTTCATTAAAATCCAAGCAACCGTTTGGCAGAACATGCGCTGACAAGTTCCAGAATATATTTAAAGACGAATTATCTCCCCTTCAAAATTTCTGGCAGCAACCAAATTACTTCATGCACATCTTCAGATGGTGTACTACAACTGTGTAACATTTCATTAAAATCCAAGCAGCCATTTAGGAGAACATGCGCTGACAAGGTTTGCCTCCCCCCTTTTTCAAGAAAATATTCAAAGACAAATTATAACCCCTAAAAATTTTGGACAGCAACCATAATACTTCATGCACATCTTCAGATGGTGTACTACAACTGTGTAACATTTCATCAAAATCCAAGATACTTCATGCACATCTTCAGATGGTGTACTACAACTGTGTAAAATTTCATCAAAATTCAAGCAGCCGTTTAGGAGAACATGTACTGACTAGGTATATGGACAGACGGACAGGGTGATCTATATACCCACCACCCAAAATTTTAGCTTATGACTTATTAAAATTTAGCTAATGACTGTATTAATATTTAGCAAACGACTGTATTAAAATTTAGCTAAATGACTGTATTAAAATTTAGCTGATGACTGTATTAAAATTTACTCAAAATCCATCATTATCATTAAAACAGTTCTCAAATAGATATCAGTCCCTTGTGGAAAAATTTGAAGTTTTGGTCCAAACTATGATTCAAGATACTCCCCCCCCCCTTAGTAATGGTCTACGACCTTTCAATAGCAATTGCTGTCAAGTTGCTAACAGACACTACTGCAATGGAAGGGGAGGTTTGACATGCCATAAAAACTATTTAACCTACCATTTCTTTTGAAATGCATGTACTAAGTCAGGACAATTGGGGTCTACAATTTTTCCAGTGGTTTACAAATTTGTCTAATGGACTTGGGATCTTAACAACTCTGTTCAGAAATTTGTTATTACCCAATATCAGAATCAAACAGCATGGTGTGGTTTCTAACATCATACTGAATAAATGATGGCAACTGTTTTTAGTATAAATACAAATTTGGCAAGAAAGTAACATTCTTTCTTAAAATAGAAATATGGGGAATTTTAGGCAACATTGTTGGGAGATTTTTACTCTCTGTGAAATATTTTATGACTGAGGGCATGTCCCTCACATTTGGCCAGTTTACAAGTACATGAGGTATGCATACAATACTTCAACTGAAAAAGTTAAGAACTGCAGAAATCCAATGGTAATAATGATCCTGACTGATGTGCTGTTAAACTTACCCATCATTCATGGAGCAGACTTCCTCTATCAGCATGGCCTTCTCTCCTCGTGAAGAATGAGACACACACTTCTCTACCACATTGCTGTAATCATAATACATACAGTATAAGGTGTGCTTAAGGGATGCAGTATTTCTAATATAAAACCCTTTTTTTTTTATAGTATATATAGTGCTCCCTCGTTATACCGCCCCTATTCAAAACGTTATAGTTTCTACGTAATTTATTCCCTTGCTACCCTTGCATACCACCAAAATTTTTTCTAGTCTCAAAGGTGGTGATATAACAAGGGTGCACAGTATATAAATTACACAAGATTCTGTTTGTAACCATATTTTGTCTACTATAGCTAATTAAATTTTAAAATTTGAAATGCGAGGCTTGACGAACTTTTTAAAATTCTTAAATTAAACTATCAAGAGTGGATAAAATATGGTAATAATCAGTATATTAAAAGTGGTGTAAACTTTTTCTCAAATGATAAATGATAAACACTTAGAATTGTATTCCAAAAAGATTTGGCAGGAAATACCACTGGACTTTATTCAACATTCAACATATGTTGAATATGAAATTAATCAAAGGGTCGGAACCGATTTAAACTTCACATACATGTATCATTAGAGAAACTTTGGTATGACACCCAGTATCGGTATTTCCAGTATTTTTACAAATGATTCATGTGCGTTTTCTCAAATGTGAGACATTCAAAATAATTATTTCTTTATCAAACAACAGATGTACCTATAAACTAGTTTAACTGTGCCACTGGCTTTTGCTAGTGCCAAGTCTGGCTGTCCAGTGTTCCTATTTTTGTCTACGTTTTGTCAATTATCTTTCATTTGCGTTTTTCTTGTGCAGTTCCCTTATGGATTGTGACATGTAATTGCAGTTTTCATTCATTGTAGATTTTTTATTTAATTTTAACTTTAAGAACGCAGATTTCATCAGATAGCGACACCTCTCAAACACTTACATGCCAAATTTATGTTGGCTGAGCGGAACAAATTTCCCCCTTAGCTCATTGACAATTTTACTTTTATCTGCTCTAGTACATGCTGTATAACATTGACAACTTACCTGGCAAACTTATGTTGGCTAAGTGTAACCACTTTCCCTCTCAGCTCGTTTACAATTTTACTTTTATCGTCAGGGGCTCCATGCTATAGTACATGTTGTATTACTTCGACAACTTACCTGGCAAATTTATGCTGGCTAAGTGGAACCACTTTCCCCCTTAGCTCGTTGACAATTTTACTTTTATCCTCTGGGGCTCCATGCTCTAATACATGCTGTATAACATAGTTGCCGTACTGGTCCTGTACAAGTCGGTCTGTGTGTTGATGTAATTCCTCCAGTATGGGTTTCGTCTGTTCTTGTATACAGTGTTCTAATATTCTCTGAATGACACGACAGCCATAGGGATGTGTTGATAATGCTAGCACCTAAAATACATAAACAGACCCCTGTATATAATATTCTAATATTCTCTGGATGACGCGCAGCCATAGGGATGTGTTGATAATGCTAGCACCTAAAATATATAGATTTACAAAGGAAATGCATCCATGGGACACAGATGCCCCTGCCATACAGATATGTCGACAACCAGGAAGTGGATGATTGACGGACTTGAAAAGGGGAGATATGGTACAACTCACCATACCAAGCTTCAGACCAAATATCAAATAATTCCTGCATACACAAGTTGAGAAATCTTTGACGAAAAGTTCAGACGTACGTACGGACAAGGGTAAGACTGAATACCCCCCGTCTCCTAACGGCGGGGGCATAACAAGAAACCATTAAGAATTTACCTGTATTTAGTGTAAAAACTTCCCTTATCTTTATTTATCATTAACTTGCACAACTTTCCAAGAAACATGAGGACAAAAGTACATGTAATTTACATGCATCTCAAAAATTAATACATTGTATGTAATACATCTGGTATCACTTAAAAGATCTTGCTAAAAGAAATTCACATGTGAAATATGGAAGCCACTGCTACTACAATTTAGAAGATATACCAAATATTATTTGGTTTAATTATAACATTTTATAAGTCCCAAGGTGATGGTCTGAATTTTGGTCAACAACTGGCTTAAATTTGAAAACTACCACTCTCAAAATATTAGATGAAAATTCCAAATTTTGAAAACTTACCACATTTTAAGGGACATTACCAGTACTCTTATAACAAACTTGAATGAATTAACAATTCTTTCATAAATGATGGTTTACAGTGCGAGACGACCCATGTTAGATTGATGCACTCGACCTCGTCTTCCATTATTGACCAACCACGAGTGTTCAGTTTTGTGATACAATAATCGTAACCATGACTAAACATTGTAAAACATCCGAGGTCACAATGTAAAGGCGATGATGTTACCAGACTTGCCTACCCCTCTTGGTCAAAAATAGTAAATTACCTGAGCAAAAATCGTAATCGGAGATAAAAAATAGTAAGGCACCTTTTAATGCAAAAAATGTGTTCTATAACATAAATTTTCCCTTTAAATGAAAGGCACATTAAGTAGTTACACAATACTCCCACCAAAATACATTTTTTCTTAGATGGAAGCCTAGAATTCTTGTCTAAAAGATTGTTTTTTTTATATTCTTTTTATTACCAGAAATGCCCAGTTTTAACTATAATATACGGAACCACAATGAAATAAAGAACCGGAGCTGAATTTTTCAGGAAATACCGCAAATTGAACAAATCATAAGGAAATGGTAAACCATCGTAAGGGCGTAAGATGACCTTGAAAATAGTAAGCCTTACGCCAAAATCGTAAGGGTAGGCAAGTCTGCGTTACTTGCACAGTTTAGGTTTCCAGATGTTTCTAGGTATTTTTAATGGAAGAAATAGCTACTTACATTCGACCAAAATCAAAGATAGGAATATTTTTCTTTCATGTAAGAAATTCTAGTCTTATTCTCTTTTTTCATTGCGCTTGAGAAAAGACAGAATTTCTTACTTTATGACAGATACCCCGATCTTTGATCTGCTCTCATGTAAGAAGCTATTAATCTATTCTCATTTCAAAACTTACATGTGTCTCAATGGGGTTATTTTTTTTTTGCCATATGTACATGTTTGTGTAGATAAATAAATCAGTTCAAAAGTTGAGTTTCCGTAACAATACAATGAAGAAACTGTCTTAAAATCACATATACCTGTCCCTTGAATGCATCAATGATAAATTGTAGATGAACTGGTTTTACACATTCAATACATTTCTGTACAACATGGTTTCCATTCTGATCTTTGACACATTTGAGGACGTGACCATCCAGCTCCTTTACAATTTCTACTTGTAAGTCTTTAGGTATGGTCTCTAGTGCTTTCTGTATCACCCTACACCCATACATCTGTAGAGCTAACGGCAAAACATGACCTCTTAACCTTTGCGCTAATGTTTGTCTTTGTTCATTGTCACCGAATTCGAAAAACTTCTGAATGACGTAATTCCCAAACACATCTGTCATGAGACTGTAGGCAGCAGCAAGGATCTCACTAAATACCATAGCCTTCTCCTGCGATGTTGCTCTTTCTAATTTCTGTTGTATAAACCTGTTGAAGAATATCAAACATTCTTCAGTATTAATTGAAAAATTCGTAATTTATGAAATTTGATAATTCCAGAAATTCATTTGATAATTCTTTTATTCTTTGAATAATTTAATAGAAGTAAGAATTATGTGTAGATAATTTGCTATTAAGAACATGGTCTTGTATTTTTTAACACATGAACATGTATTTTATACTGGGATAAATTGAAGATAATTCAAGGTTTGACCATGTTCTCATTTGCACAGAGCTCAATTGCAAAAATTGATGGGTTTCCATGGAACACTTGTGTCGCCTGCACTACAGAAGAGCCAATTTTGGCCAAGTGAACCTTTAAAATCTGTAAAATCCAAATTTTAAGTATCAAGTGCACAATTTAATCAAGTGATCAACAAATTCTGAAAGGTTGGTTGGACTACCACTTATAGTTTTGAAAGAATACCACATTAATAAACTAAACTAACAAATGAGCTATTTTGGCTCAGTAAACCTCTAAAATCTGTTAAATCAAAATATTACGTATCAGATGCACAACAAGATCAGGTGAACAACATATCTTGCAAGTTTGGTTGGAATCTGACTTATAGCTATGACGGAGTTGAGGATTAACTAACCAGGATAACAAACGAGCCTTTTTGGCTCTGTGAACCTCTAAAATATGTAAAATCAAAATTCTAAGTATCAGGTGCACATCTTCACCAGGTGAAACAAGAACTGTCGCCGAATGGCAGCCAGACACCCCCCGCTCATTGAACCCTGAATTGATATGGTAAGTGCAAAATTAAGTTGGTGTGGACACAATACAGTTGCAGACACAGTACAAGTATGGACACAATACAAGTATGGACACAATTATATAATCTTCAAGAAAAAACTTTTCCCAAGGGTTCCAATGAAAACACTCTGTCTAAATCAGACAAATACAAAATTTACCTTTTTCAGCCTATTTGACATTTTACACATCACATAAAGTGTTCTTCCTTTGTCTTAAGTTTCATCAAAATCCTTCAAGTGGATTAAGAGGAGTTGTGCGTAAGAGGTAACCCATACATAGGGAATCAATGAAAACTCCAAGTTGAATTATCTCCCCTTCCTGGTTTGTGACAATAATTATATTCCTTCATGCACATCTCCATATAGTGTTCTTACTTTGTGTAAAGTTTCATTAAATTCCTTCAAGTGGTTTAAGCGGAGTTGTGCTTACGAGGTAACCCATACATGGGGAATCAACGAAAAGTCAAAGTCCAATTATCTCCCCTTCTGGCTTTGGACAATAATTATATTTCTTCATGCACATCTCCTTATAGTGTCCTTCCTTTGTGTAAAGTTTCATCAAAATCCTTTAAGTGGTTTAAGAGGAGTTGCCCTTAAAAGGAAACCCATAAATAGGGAATCAACGAAAAGTCCAAGTCTGATTATCTCCCCTTCCTGGTTTTGGACAATAATTATATTCCTTCATGCACATTTTCTAATAGTGTCCTTCCTTTGTGTAAAGTTTCATCAAAATCCTTCAAGTGGTTTAAGAGGAGTTGCACTTACGAGGAAACCCATAAATGGGGAATCAACGAAAAGTCAAAGTCGGATTATCTCCCCTTCCTGGTTTTGGACAATAATTATATTCCTTCATGCACATCTCCATATAGTGTCCCTCCTTTGTGTAAAGTTTCATCAAAATCCTTCAAGTGGTTTAAGAGGAGTTGTGCTTACGAGAAGTGTGGACAGACGGACGGACAGACGGACAGACAGACAGACAGACAGACAGGGTGATTCCTATATACCCCAAAACTTTGTTTGCAGGGGGTATAATAACATATCCTGAAAGTTTGTTTAGAATTGGACTAGCAGTTCTAAAGGAGTTGCAGATTCAAAAACTGACATCTCACAAATGAGCAATTTGGCTCCGTGAGCCTCTAAATTCTGTAAAATCAAAATTCTAAGTATCAGGTGTACATCTACAACAGGTGAACAACATATCCTGAAAGTTTGGTTGGAATTGGACTAGCAGTTTTGAAGGGAGTTGCCGGTTCAAAACCGACAGACTCCCAAATGAGCAATTTTGGCTCTGTGAACCTTTAAAATCTGTAAAATCAAAATTCCAAGTTTCAGGTGCACAACTACACCAAGTGAACATTATACCCTGAAAGTTTGATGGAATCTGTCTGGTAGTTTTGAAGGAGTTGCAGATTCAAAAACTGACAGACTACGCAGGACAACGGTGACGTAAAGTAATCCCTATGTGTCGACTCTGCTTACAGCAGGCAACACAAAAATCTACATGTATTTAGAGTCATGCAAATTTGAGGCAGCTCTGCGAGGACTCTTCCAGAAGCAATATTGGGTGTTACTAGACATCGCACATGTCGTAAAACAACATAATATGGACATTTAAAAGACAAAAATAAACAGAAACATTCAATTACTTGTGTTTTGCCTCTACATGTGTGAATGTTTAGATTGATTTGCACTGAAGAGACATAAGTTGTTGAAATGGCTACCTGCAGAAAAAGATTTACAGTATAATTATTTAGTAATTTATTACCACTGGGTCAATACATCTGGTAGATTGTTAGTCTCTGACGGTATTTACAATACAGCATGTCAGTACTTATTAAAGCTGCCAGTCCTGAAAATCTGATTATTTGAAAACTTCCAATATATAAATTTTTCAAATTCCTTTAAAACTAAAGAGTATCTCAAATGTGCAAGCTTATTTCGACTTTTTTTTTTTAGGTCATTTGTTCTCTATCTGCTAGTATACAATTGATAAATTATACAGATTTTTGGGTTTTTGGACTTTCAAAATGCTTTTTTAAAATTTTATCTGCACCGACAGACAAAAGTAGTCTAGCTGCAGAGCTTTGTGAAGAGTTCTATCCATCTATGTTGTTTAAAGTGCTATAGAACATACTAAAAACCTTGCTCATTCTTACCCAATCGTTTTAAAGAAACATAAAAAACATGAATTCATACCTAGATCCATGTTGATCCTGAGAGAATTCCACAACATGGTTTGTGAGATCTTTTAATTGAAGATTTGGAATTCTATTATTCCTGAAGTCCTCTAACAAACGACTCCTCCCAGTAACCTCTTTAGATAGGCTTGCACTGAAAGCAGAAAATTTGGCTGATCAGTAACCTCTATAGATAGGCTTGCATTAAAAACAAAACATTTTGCATATATGATTATGTTGAAAATGTGCACAAGAACAAATTTCATTGTGCTCTAGTTTTCTTCCAATTCAAAATATTACCCAAAATGTCTTGTAAATGTTATTTTGGTTTTCTGTATTTCTGGGCTTTGGACAACACAGTTTGATTTGTCTGTACTGTGTTTAGCCCCATTTTCAGCAATATTTAAGCTATATCGTGGCAGGCAGTTTTAGTGTTTGAAGCTGGATTAGTCATAGAGACCCAATGACCTTGGGCAGTAGACTGACATACCTTATCAAAAACGGTTGCAAGTCAAGTGCACCATTTTTTTTTTTGTGGCTTACAAAGAGAGGCAATTTGTTTTGTCTGTATGGTCATTTTCATCTACACCTTAGCGGTCAGTTTAGTGGTGAAAGAAGCTATAATATCAAGAGATCTACCGAACAAGGGCAGATAACTAACATACCATATGACATTAGGTTGCAAGTTGAGTGAACCTTTTTTGTGGTTTATAAATAGACAAAGTTTGTAACCAACTTACTTTGGTTTAAAACCAATGAAATTTATATCTCGGATTTCTTAAATTTTTTGTCATGAAACATTTTAGGAATACTGAGTACTATCATTCTATGAGTTTCAATTGTTGCTGAATTTATTTGGGTCGTATTTCAGTATTCAATGGCACAAAAAAAGTGATATTTTTCAATAAATGCTTCTTGTCCAGGCCATCTTTAATAAAATGTATGTTTGCTGTTTATAGACTGTCAGTTTTGGATGTGAGTAGGTAGGTAGGTAAATTATAAAAGATGCCAAAAAGGGGCTAATTTTAAAGAAAATGTGCTAAAAATAGAATAAAAAAAAATTTGTCTGAGTAATGTCAATAAAATTTTTTGAGTAGGTAGGTTTTTATGAGTAGGTCGATAAACAGCAAACAAACAATTTTTTAAGGTTGGCCCCACTTCCTGGATAATAAAGTGCAGGAAACCGCAATAATAAATTCCAAGATAACACTAAATTGGAATTTGAACAAGTTAATCGAAACATTAAAACCATATTTCCATGACAAACTTAACATTCTTTTAGGCCTGATCAGTGTGTATTAAAGCCTTTGTTTAGACATGCATAAACTAATCCATAAATCAAAAAAAAAATAATAGAAAATTCTCTTGATTGATAACCAACAAGAAAGCGACCATTTATGCACCGATCCTGCAGTTTATACAGGCAACACTAGAACAAACCTCCTATTAGCAATTGACCTGTTGGGAAAGAGAGAGCTCCCTGTAAACATGCCATTAGCTGATCCTATAGAACCATTTCTGTATCTGGCTTCGGCCCCTGGTGCCGCATTATAAAGTCTTGGTCCATTTGTCATTCCTACAATAAAATAATGTAACAATTCAGATATACAAAGTTATCTCTCCTTTGCAGAATGACAATATACAGTTAGAGGAGTGCAGGGATTTACCTCCACTTCTGACAGGTTGGGTCCAAGGGACGCACTTTATAAATTTCACTGGATACCACTTAAGCAAATGTGGGTCCCAGCAGGTCATAATGTTTTCCCTATTCCATTTTTGAAAGTATGCGGGCACATATGTATTACTGTAACTAATGGTAACATTAAGGGAAATTCTGATTAATGTAAAAATAGAAACAGATTGTTTGGAGCATTTCTCGTTCATCAAGAAGTTTAAATAATATTCTTTTATGGAAATTGACCATACATAAATGAACATCACTTGGTAACAGATCTACATTAAAGTTTCATACAATAATTATGTTGTGCCCCATTTGAGGCATATAGAAATAAAATCCGAGTCCCGCAATATTTTTGTGTGTGTCCCAGATGTATGTTTTACACGTCTCGTAATTCCCTAGGAGTGGACAAACATATGGACATAACATCACAACTCTCATCCTCCAGTAAAATTACACCTACAGCAAGGGGTGTAATCGATTTCAAAAATGAAGGGGAGGAGTTACTGTTTGTCAATTATCCATAGTTTACATACCTAAAGCGAGATTTGTTGTTGATCCTGACAATGATGGGGGCGGGGTCATTGACTGTCCTGGTTGAACCAGTCCCATTGGTCCTGCCGGAGATCCCATGCTGGTCATTGATCCATAGAACTGATTGAGTTGTGGAAGTTGTTGCCGCTGTTTGAATTCTAAAGAATCCCGCCTCTGACCTAGAAATACCCATTCAATCTCGTGATTCATATTCTAAATACACCATTTTATAAGTAATAAACTTAATTTTTTCTACAAGACTTTACATGACTATATATTAGTTATAAATTTGGAACTGTTAGTAAATTGTTAAAGAGGAGAACGAGATAGAATTCTGTGCGTCAAAATCTAACTGAGCACCAAGTGTAATTCCACCAAAAATTTGTAAAATCATCATTAGTACATATACATGTACTAACAAAGTGCCAAATTAAAAACATTTTTTCTAGTGCCAAATTAAAAACATCTTTTCTAAGAAAATTGTTGCAATAGCTCAGTTAGATTTCAGCATACAAAATCTTTATAGAACATATTTTTACAAAAAAAATTCTCACATAATTGTCCCAATTTCCATATCTAACATTTAAAAAAATTTTCTGCCTTCTTTGTAAACAAACATTTGCATCCAACAAATATGTCTTGCAGAAAATGGCACTTTTTCAATGATAACAATTTTAGTTTCCTGCTTTGATAGAAATAAATGTTGACAACAGCTATTGAAAATCATGTCCTGCATATTTATCTTGAAATCTCTGATCTCCATATGGAGCATTGCCAATCAGCCTCTAGATCAAAAATTGGAATTGCGAAATTTTCTATCCCCCTCTACCTACCCCTGTTTGTTTCTTTGGTTTTTTTTGGAGGGAATGACAGAATGACAGCAAAAATTTAAACTTACATTTAGTTGCAGGCAAAAAATTTACCAACATGACCAAAGACAGGTAATTTTTTGTTCTTACCTCAGAATAACTTATGCAGACAGAAATGAATGGTCAAAATTGCCATTCAGAAATAAAAGTTTTTTATTCGTATTAAAAAAAAACATTGTGAAAATTCCCAAGAGACGCCCAATAGAGCTAAAAACAAAGCTAAGACAAAGAGATTCTGAATCAGGAGAAGAAGAAAGGCAAGATCTTTGAAAAAGTTTTGACAGCTGACCTAACATTACCAATCCTTGTCGGGATAATTTTGTTACATTGTTTCATCCCCCTTTGAGAATATATATCTGTTAGAAGCCAGAAATGGTACAGCCACATCATGAAGACATATTTGTTGAAGTTCACTCACACGAATCTTTAAAAACTTTAAAATATTTAAAATCAAAACAAAAATTGTTCACCAACCAGAGCCGATAGTCCCAGGAGAAGGCATGTTGTTTAGCCCTGCGTTGCCATAGTTACTCGGCTGTGGTGTGAACAGACTGGACGTTCCCTGCGAGAACCCCAGACTACTGCTTGGGGTGTAGCCTAAAATAAGAGTCAAATATTTCAATATCATTCTAACCAATTTTTGAAAGCTATATCACACTGCCAAAAACCATATCAGGGGTTCAAAATGCTATAATTTGTAGAATTTTATTGTAATTCATTTTTCATGTAGATGAATCAATCTACATTCATATCTTTTGTTTTCATTTTTGAATACCTCTGATTTTTTCTGTCAATTTCCAAATTTCTAAGGATTCATCAAAAGAGATTGATTTTCTTTTAATCCAAAGAAACAGGGTTGGAAACTCAATCCAATTTCTACCCTGTCCTAATTGAAACATTGAAACATTCAGTTTTTTTACTATATGTCTATATAAATTTTTGAAAATATTAGCCTGCCCTATCAAAACTCGGCTTGCCTTGGGGCAGCGAGCAGGCTTTTATCTACAACTCTAATAGAATAGGTTATAAGTTTAATCTTTCTTGCCATTTGACAGTCAAATATCTGAATAGAGACCACAAATCAGACAAAACATTTCAGCTTCACACATTTTTGAACCCCTGAATCACTGCTTTGTCCATTTTCGTCCCAGTCTTTTGAAATTTTTAGTGTAAAAAAGAAAGCAGAAACAGAATCATGCAAAACTCCAAACAAAAACACAGTGAAATAAAACATAAACCCACCACCATTAACCACTCACCCTCTTCATCTACATGCATACATAGGCCACACCAAATTGATTCTATCTTTGAAGATGTCAGGAGTAGTACATGTATATTATATTTAATTGTCTTTTTCTTTCCTGGAATTACCCTTACCGTATTCGACCCAATAAGCGCCCAGGGCGCTTAGAAAATTCAAAGATGGGGGCGCTTAATTGAATCGGCAAAACCGTAATTTATGCATGTCAGCTACCGTCATTGTTATTAAGTTCTATAATGCGTCTTCAACTTCCAGTTGTTAAACTCGTGGTGAAATGAGAAAGTAATAGTAATCATTCACAAGAATTCGGCATAAATAAATCAATATCGTTACTCAAGAGTCGTAGGAGGATGTAAACATTCTGTTTCTTAAAATTACAGCGATAATATACACATGTACTTGCTCAAAACCCATAGATTGGCAAATAAATGGAAGTTAAATTTTGGCAGTTAAGGAGTTTTGAGGGGGGGGCTTGTGCATTTTGACTTTGAAATATGATGAGGGGGCGCTTGTTGGAGCAAAAGCACTAAGGGCTATTCCATTAATCAAAGCATGGAATGCTGTTAAGGCAGGTTCCTGGGTATTCCAGAAGTTCTGTAATTATTACTGTTTTGCTGAAATTTTGCTGAATTAAAATCCGAAATTTTCCTTCCCGGTTTAGGTTGTCTTTTCAGTTTTTATATGGGATGTTGGCAATTTATTTAAAACTCTATTTATTTACATTTCATTGTCTTGCTCCTCTTTGTTGGTATACGTCCATGTAAGTATTCCAAAGTACAAGCCCGAGTACAAGTGTAACACTCGGTGGCTTAATTAATGTTGATATTTCCAATTTTGTCACTTCCTCTGTCAAGTCATCTAGTTCTTAAGTTTCATTATTTTTGCATATGATTAAATAACTCAATAACGAAGTCACTGTAAATTTACTATCTACATATGGGCATTTCGACAACTTATGTCTCATCAGTGCAAGCTACTGAGAATGGTAGGTTGTGCTCAGCTACAAATAACAAAACACCGAAGTTACTGTGAATAATGTAAACAGAATTTCAGCATTTTGAGTCCGAAGTCGAGCACTACGTTTGTGTCCCTCTGTTTCTCTATGGAAAACAACGTCATGTCATCCTCCGTGCACTAAGGCAAAGGTTATGCCACACAACAGAAACACTGCGTGTATATATTTATCACTCTTGCTCAAAAAAGTCCATCTCTTTTATCCATTTATTTGGGAATTTTATCTACCCTTTTCGCGGAGGCGAAGCCATTTTGTTGTTAATACACAGCTGATTCGTGTTCTCGCGTAATCTCGTTAGGCGGGATGTGAATGGAACAGCCTTTGTTTACCTCGCAGGGTGTGATAGGAACAGCCAATATTTACTTCCTGTGTAACGGAAAAATATTTTTGAGAGAAAATTTTAATATCGGGAGCTTTCAGAGGCATATCTGTAGACGTGAGACAGGCTGCCGAAACCGGTAGCCTCACAGTGAGACCGGGAGGGTTAACAACTCTTGTTACGACAGCGAAACTAGAAGTTACTATGTATCCATTCATAAAAACTGCGCGCCACAGAAAATTTTTATGAATGAACCGAATCGTGAATTTCAAATGTCAGTTTAAGTGCTCTGAGATTAAAAAAGCAAGGTATCTCTTAAAAGATATTAAATAAATACAATAAACACATAAAAATGATGTAGGTGATCATGAAATGGACACTGTATCGCCACATGAATGGATTATTTTTTGTGCCTTCGTATGAATAACTGGTAAGCCGTACGCGTTTTTAACGATAGTCTGGATCATTCCGATTCTTTTCATACAAAGTAGTCTCCTTAATGTAAGAGTATGGTTGAAACAGACTTTTTTCAAGATGGCTTTACCCGACAGCTAGAAGGCAGAGAACCTGCCTTAAAAAGGATGTACCAGGGTCGGAAGGCAGAAAATGAAAATTCTTGTGGGTTCTTGTTGATTTTATATCTTACTGCTATACTGATATTTGTCCATTCCCCTTGGTTGTGGGGGTAAATTGCCTTCAGACCCTGGTACATGCATTTTAATGGAAAAGCCCTAATTAGGTCGAATACAGTATTTTCATTTATAATTTTTGAAAGATAACCACAATTGTCGATTATTTTCATTGTTTAACTTAGTTCAGCAGCAAATATTAAAGAAAACTGCCATTATCAAGTGAAAAATTTCTGAATTCTTTAAATTACCTTCAAGGAATTGAAACTGCTCAAAGAAAATGAAATCAATTTGGTTTGACCGTAAAGATGTCAAAATTATAGAATTTTTTTTTATTTCATTCATAAAATTCTCACCCTCTCCAACACAAATTGGTAGAAGTTACATGTATCATTCAAGTAGCCTTTCTAATTTTAATTTTTCCCCAATATTTTTATCTAAAATAATTGAACGTGTTCATAATTCTATAAAAATCTAGGTAAGAATTAAATTTTGTGCAAGTACTAGAATTCATTGCCACTGTCTTTAAGTTTTCTTCTATATTTTTTTCTGCCAAAATAGCACACATTTAAAACATTTGAAAACACAATGCAAAACTGAAATTAAAAATCATAAAAGGCGGAATGATCCCACATTATCTCCTTCATTCATGAAATAAAATATGTAGATTTCCCCATTCTTAAGAATGTGGGAAACTTCCTTCATTTAAAAGATTTTTTGACTGTGTATGCCAAACAAATGTCGTATTTTCTAAAACAAGAGGCTCTCAAGAGCCTGTATCGCTCACCTGGGCCATTGCTGACAAATACAGTCAAAAATAATAATACCAATGTTGAATGCCAATCTTGAATCTGTTCAGACAAGCCAGACACATTTTAAGAAGGGGACAAACTAAGGTCCATTGTGACCAAGTGTGATTCCAATTGGCCAAGTACTTTCAGAAGAGAAGATCTTGGAATATGTTTCCCCATAGGGTCCAATGTTAAACTAAGTTCCCCGCTGGTGGCCATCTTAGATGATGTGCAGACTTGCCGGACTCATTTTTGAAAGGGAACCACCTAACGACTATTCTGGCCAAATTTGGTTCCGATTGGCTCTGCGGCTTCAGAGAAGAATATCTTTGAATACCTTCCCATAGGGTCCAATGATAAAACCAGGCTTCACGCGCTGGTGGCCATCTTGGATATGATGCGGACTTGACAGACACTTTTTTGAAAGGGGACCAACTTAGGACTATTGTGAACATCAATATGTATTTGGAAACCAAATTTCATTGAAATCGGAAAATGTTGAATTTTCCCGCCTTTTTTTGCGGCCATTTTGAAAATGGCGGTCAACAAACAATTTTCAACATCTGTTTTGAAGTCGCAACATCAATATCTACTTGGAAATCAAATTTCATTGAAATCGGAAAATGTTGAAT
>MJUU01073566.1:68639-84540 GCA_002080025.1 Modiolus philippinarum | reverse complement strand
AAAAGAGCAAAAATTTGACAATAAAGGGCAATAACTTCAACATGGGTATTCAGATTTGCTTCAAAATTTTCAGAGGGATAGATCTTGGTATGCTGAACATTTTTGCAATTTCAAGTTGGCTTCTATCTGTTATAGTTTTCCTAATAAAAAATTAAAAATATTAAAATTTTGAAAATTTTACGGAAAAGGGGCAATAACTCCAACATGGGTCATCGGATTTTCTTCAAAATTGCACGGCGGGTAGATCTTGTCATTCTGATCATTTTTACCCTGGTCAGATTTTTGATATCTGCTACGGTTTTTGAGTTATTTGCCAAAAACAGCAATCTACCCCTACGTTCTATTTTTAGTAACAGCGGCCATGTTGTTTGGTCCTCGGACTAACCGAACACATTTTTTAAACTACATACCCTGGTGATGATCCAGGCCAAGTTTGGTTTCATTTGGCCCAGTAGTTTCAGAGGAGAAGATTTTTGAAGAAAAGTTTACGACGGACGGACGGACGGACGGACGGACGACGGACGGACGACGGACGACGGACGCCAAGTGATGGCAAAAGCTCACCCTGGCTTTAGCCAGGTGAGCTAAAAAAAAATTTATCGTCACTGTCAAATTAATATTTTCAACAAAACTCTTTTTTTTTTAATGTTTTACATGTATACTAATATACTAACTGTAAAATTAAGCATATAAGATTTGTTTTGTATTTTTTAATATCGCCCGAGAACTTGCAGACCTACAATGTAGTTCGAGATTCCTCTGCAGTGCAACTGCCTTTGCTTAAGCCATGGGCATTGCCCATGATTTGAAAAGGGCAATGAAGAGCAGAGTAGTCTTTGACTAATGCCGATCAAAACTCCATTTAATACTATACATGTACATTTCATGATTATTAAAGATAGCTTTGGTATATACTGACTAGCAGATGGAAGCACGCTGGTCTTACCCAATGAATTTTGTGTTGACGAGTTGGAACTGGAATATACAACAGGCGGAGTTGTCTGAACTTGTGCCTGGGTGGTCAGAAGCCTCAATGGGTTGCTGCCAAGTGCAGCAGCACCTGAAGTTGATAAATCATTAGTAGGTTAGCAGGTTTGAAAGACATGCAAACAGAGATTATTGAAAAGAAATTCAAAACATGAAAATATACAATAGCAATGGTTTAAATTCAAAGAAGCATGCAGAAAATCAGATTGATTGTTTAATGAGGTTCTGAAACGTAAGCAAGATCTAAGAAATTCTCTAAAATTATTATAAAATCGACATGTATATGGCTGATCTCACACAATGTACATGTATACCAGATGAACAAGAATTAAAATATCCGTTTTTATTTAATTTATCAAAGATAAATTCCATTTCGATTATAAGTTATCCTAAAACATATGGCACTAAGTGAGGGCACTGTTAAATCACCTCTTTGGACTCTGGCATAAATTCTTTCTGTAGAGTGTCTATCTTTTAAGTTTTTCAACTAATATTTACTTGTAGTAATACATCTATATTTCCAGTTGAATAAAATAAAATTATGACATTTTATCATTTGGTGTCATTCCATTTACCTTCCTTATAAGCAGCTGTTTTTCTAGACAAGAAAGACTATAAGAATCTAACATCGATAAAGTGCAAGATCAAGAAATTTCAAACAGCCAAACCCAAGATTACTATACTTCTCTGACGAGGCTTGCCAAGTCAGAAAACCAAAGAAATTTTACCTGTGGGTGTCTGAGATTTCTATACTTCTCTGACGAGGCTTGCCAAGTCAGAAAACCAAAGAAATTTTACCTGAGGTGAGATTTCTATACTTCTCTGATGAGGCTTGCCAAGTCAGAAAAGCAGAGAAATTTTACCTGAGGATGTCTGAGATTTCTATACTTCTCTGACGAGGCTTGCCAAGTCAGAAACCATTGAAATTTTACCTGAGGGTGTCTGAGATTTCTAACTTGCATTTTCAAAGATTTTTGATAATTTTTCTCACATTTATATGTATAACCAAAAAATTTGAATTTTTCATGACCAGACTGTACTTTACATGTCAAAGACGACAACGATGTCGGAATTAGTTGCCTAGTAATTTTCCATCTTATACCAGGGGGTACACAAGACAAGAATATCTTGAAGACTGGAATTGGTTTATCTTTTTAGTAAGAATATGTTTTAATTTTAATTTGGTATAATTATATCCAATCTATAGCAATATACCAGAATTTGTGTCCTAGTTGACTGTTTAAAATTATAGTTTGTTAAAAACAACTCAATCATTCAAAATGCAATGGACCGTCAAAAACAGTGAGTTCATGACAAATTAATCTAGTTTTTGCAAAAATAAACAGTAAACTAAGTAATATGAATATTGTATTTTTATGAAGTAGACTGGTTAATCAAGGCATATTGAATTAGTCTTGTATTATAATGAATATTCTTGTATATTTGTCCAACATATACTATTAAGGGCTGTTCAAGGAAAGTTGGTCTGGGACCCGTTGAAGGCACTTTATATAAATTACTGTGGTTGATTTTTTTGTATTGTATGTATGGGAAGAAATTCTATGGTTGGTGGGGGTTAATAGAAAGTGCATTCAAAGACCCCCATGTCCATTTTTCTTGAATAGCCATAACTAATAAACTGAATCGAACTGAGGTATACTTGATATGTGTTTGTCCAAAGTATAAAATGTTCTGATGTATACAGTATAATAAATCTTATACCTTTTGATTAACTGTAATAACGTAAACTACCTGAAAACAACACTTCGTATACAATGTACATGTACATTAACAAAGTTCTAAACCATTACATCAGTAAGACTTATCATTTTTCATGTTGCCATGGAAACCTTAACAAAAGATTGGTGTAAATTGCTCAGCTTCAAATACCATCGAAAATGTGAAAGATGACATGTTTTCAGACTTTCAAAATTTTTTGATTCTCCTTTAATACAAACTTAGTCTAAACCATTCAACCTGTACTATGTTCAGTTTGGGGTAGGTATGTAACAAAACAGCTAAAAGCTACTACATTGGGGGAGGAGTATTAAAATATCTCATGTGACCTGTTTCCCTGTTTACAAACCTTGCTGATTTCCTGAAGCACTGACCAGGACTGGTGCTGGCGGTACCAGTCGAACAGGAGTCCCTAGACCTCGAGGATTACCCATCACTAACTGTCCATTCTGATCATAATAGGCTGGAGCCAATATCTGGTACTGTGATACTATAAATAGAACATGATAAACAGAGATAAAACAAACAGAGCATGATAATAAAATAATTCCTAAATTCTCATACATTTTTTTCTCAAAATTTGGGGCGGCGGACAAATTAAGAGATAACCATACTGTATTTCAGGATCTGAGGGAGTAAATCGTAGATTTTACTGTTGCGAACTGAGTTTTCTGGTGATGTGTTAGCAGAGCCGGAAAACGGATGTTTATGAAGTAAAATCTTAGATTTACCACTGAAGATCCTAAAATACAGTTTGGTTATCTCTATTCAAATGCAAACCCCGAATAAAAAACATTTAAAAGTCGATTTTTAAATCACAGAAAGTTTGGTATGCATCTGCGCCAATACGTTGCTATTGGTCCGACTGTATCATGGATTTTACCCCCTGAAAATTCTGATGCCGCCCAATCAAAATTAGCGTTACAAACAAAAGTGCATTAGAATTTAAATTTATATTTCTATCAGACTTCATGAAAAATGCTGTCATTTTATAAGAAATTTACCCAAATAGAGCAAAAAAATCAAAATAAAATTTTCAAGGCATGTGAAAAACATCTGGATGGGTGGGGTTGAGAATATAGGATATTTTTCCATTATGGTCTAAAAATTGTGATAGTATAAAATAGGCTGGAGCCAAAATCTAGAACAGAATATGATAAAAGAGTGTAATACTATAAATAGGCTGGAGCCAATATCATCATTTGCCTGAATTGCCAGCTTTAACTCAGTCCGAGCCATTATCCCTTGTCCCATGCCCAAGAATAGTAAAAATTGATCTGAACATGTAAAAATTTCAGATAACTTGTATACACATGTAGGGAAGAACTTTGAATATTGGTTTCAGAGTAGTTGCTGAATTGTTTACTTACAAGGAACTTGTGGTGTCAATGGCTGGGATGGCACATTATCACTCTGTTGTGAAGGGGTCAGCGGTCGACCTGACTGGTTTCGTAACATCTGTTGTTGTTGCTGCTGTTGTGAAGACAGACCTTGTGGGGTCTGTTGTCCCTGCTGCTGTATAAGGTTGGTGGGATAAATCCCCCAGGGTGCCTGCACTCCATAATACTGGGGGTGTAATACAGTGGGTCCTACCAATACAAACAATAATCAGTAATCAAAGCGAATTAAACATTATCTAATCAATGATTTACAAAGAGAAAAGACATGCTGGCTATACATCATATATTTTCTGTACAGATATTGGGTGTAGGTGGTTACATATTGTCCTGGTCTGTTAAAACTTCAGCTGTTGTCAAGATAAAAGTTAAAACTAGACAGGACCATTAGGGCCTCCAACCTTTCAAAATTCATGGATAATGAAACTGTTTCCATTGCTAGCTGGGCTTGCTTTTTGAAGGAAATGCAAAAACACCATTAACATAATATACAACATGGATAAATCCATCTAGGGAATTGGAAATTTGTTTATCAAAAACTAAGAACGATTCCCTGAATTGCAAGGCATGTTTGTTTCCCATTACCCAACCCTACTTAAAAATGTCGAGTAGGTAGGTAGGAAGCAAATTTTTTTTAATAATTTTTACTAAAAAGAGGTAGGAAATTACTGTTTTTATCCAAATATGAGTAAAAAAAAAATTTTTTTTGTTGAAAAGTCAATAAAATCATTTGAGTAGGGCCATTTTTTTAGGGCCGGTAGGGTAAGGGGAAACAAACAATATTTTAATTTTGGCCCAAGGGTGCTCAAATTAACATATGCTTCATTAAAATGCAATGTAATTTTTGCTCATTATCAAGTTCTATGTACTTTTTACAAAAAGTTCAGTAATGTTTGATGCTGTGACCATTTTAATATATGCTATTTGTATTTGACAGTAGATAGCAGGACATCCAAAGACCAGCTGTGCGGGTTTAACTGTATGCGGTTCAATAAAAAAAAAGATCTATCATGATAAAACATTAGCTTGGCTTTTAACTGATAGGAGAACTGCAAAATAGATTTAAATACAGTAGAACTTTAATGGCTCAAACTGCAATAACAAACACCATGGATATGAAAAAGAAAGGAAATGGGGTAAATGTCAAGGAGACAACGTCCCATATCCAGGTTAAACGACCCAAAAGATGTCTCTTAACCCTTTTTCTGGAACTTTTGTTTTTTTCTCATTTAAACACAGTTCTACATGATAGCTTGGACAACCCTCTAGCTAAAACTATTTTCACCAGTCCCATGGGTGTTTAAGGTAGTTCGAGCCTAATGAAAATATCAGACAGATTTTTTTTATTTTAATATATTTTGTAGTTCTTAGCCCATTTGTTCAAAAAATAAAATAAAAAAGATATGTCGTCGATCATCTTTTCCTGTAATCAGTCTTCGAAAATCAGGCCAAATTCAGTATTTTTCAGCAATATTTACAAAGACTGTGAGAACATGCTTATTGTTCAGCTTTCATATGAAATAAACATCAGATAGATTTTTTTTATTTTTTGATATTTCAGGGGTATTCAATTGAGCTATAAAGTTGAGCTGATAAAGTCTATATGTCACCGTCTGATTAAGAGAAATATTTTATATAGTTTATGAAACAGGCAATATTTATGGTAAAAGGGAGCTAATTCGCGGGAAAGTGTATGTCAATTTATCATGACCTCACAGTGAAAATGCCAAATAAGGAATATTCCGGCTTGAAAATCCAGTCAATCCCGCATCCGAGTTGTGTTTTGCAAATGCGCCAATCGAATGCGCCGTGTATTTGTGTCGAACTACCTTAAGCCATAATTCAATTGTACTTTTTCCTTTTACTCATATTCATATGTATAGCATTTGCCTTTAGGAAGTTATGATTGTTTCATTTTCATTTTTTTCTTTTACAATAAAACTTTCTCAGTAAAAAAAGATGTACACTAAAAATTCTGTACCGAGTGGTTTGTTAGGACTTTTAGACATGGATCATGCCACTGTAAATGGACACGAGTGTAAAATTCAAAGCCCCAGATTTTTCATCACTGGACATTAAAACTTGATTTAAGGTAGAAGACCTAGGTTAAGGGAGATAACTCTTAAAATCAACAAGGTGTTTGAAACAGTCAGTTTCATTGAAGCTTTTTAAGCATTTTTGTGAAAAAGAATCAAAATTATCTGTGTTATTTAAAAGCTTACAACATATTTATGAAAATGATTAAAACATTTCTGTACTAGGTCCCTCTACATTCAAGTGAGTTTCAAGAGTTATGTCCCTTAACCTAGGTCCACCTCCTTAAATCTTCGTAAACTGTCCTAGAATCTGTATTTCTGTATGACCTTCCGAGGGATGTTAAATTACAATTTAATACTACAACATATAATTTCTTAGAATTCTGTACAAAAAGCATACATGTATAACCAGACACGTCTATCTCCGTTCTTCAAAAAAAAAAAAAAGAAAGAAAGAAAAAAAAGCAACAACATTTTGACCACAACATCTTGTTAGTTCTCCAACTAAATTTAATAGAAGCAAAGAAAATAAAGAGTACACAATTACTGGTTAGTTCAAATGCAAAAAATATAACTAAAATGAAAAACTTTACACTGAAAAATTCTTACTAAATTTACAAGCTTCCAAGTACATAAAAAAGTTGATATAAGAGAATACTGGACTACTACATTCATAGAGTAAAAGTATAGATAATGGTGGTTAAAATACTGACAATCAGAGAGAAAAATTAAAACTTGGAAGCGATATAAATGAAAAGATAAATATGTACCTGCAAGTGGAATGCCCACGGCGTAAGGATCCTGTGCGCTCAGGACGTAGGAAGTTGGTGTGATGGCAGTAGGGCCCAAGCCTACGTAAAGAGCACACACCAAATAAGCCATGCTTCGATTCAGCATGCACATGTGCACATCTGTTTTTGATTGGTTTTTATAAATTGCAATTTCTTCCAGATATTATTAAACTTTATGGAAACATGATTTTTTGATTTTTTGGATTATAGGGGTTTGTTTGGGGAAATGACTCTTAAATTTGAGCATGAAAAGGGACTGGTTGTCCATGTTAATCCAGGATTTGAAGAAAGCTCTCTTAGATACCATTAAATATACAAGATATCCTTTTCAAGATTGTGGTCATGGAGTTAGTAGTCTACCTGCATGGGTTTCATTCGTATGTTTTTATACTATAAGGAAACGGGACGGAGAAAGGGGAGGTTTGGGTACCAATAAACCGGTTTAACCCTACCGCTGGCTTTTGCTAGTGCCGGAACAAAGTCCGGCTGTCCTGAGTTCCTATCGTTGTTTACGTTTGTCTTTTGTATTTTATTGTGTTTTTTTTTCTTGTGCAGTTCCTATTTACATGTACTTTGTGGTGTGTCGCTATGTTTTTCGGCCATTGTAGGTGTTTCCTGTTATCTTTTTTAATTCTACAAGACATACAATCTTATGCTAATGGCAAAAATCATTTGTTTCAATCAGACATTCAGCCAAAAATTGCTAAAAATATAGTAGAACTTGCTCAATCCTAGCCAATTAGGTCTGTATTTTTTGAAAATGTACTAGGTCCCTCTATATTCAGATACAATGTGATCTTTCTATATCCCTATGTTCCCCAAGGGGTTCAATTCCCCCCTGCTTCCTCTAATCGATTCCTGTATACAAATGTGGCCCCACAGGACAATGAGCAATATAACACAGCTGTATTTTTAAAATATAAACAGATGTGCACATGTATTTCAACATGAAATAGTCACAATATAAATCTGTTTGTCAATATCTTTGTAATAACTACAACAAATTAAGGGAGCAACAAATACCAAGGAGAAATTGCTTTTAAAATCAGCAAAATTTTTAAATTCTATTTGATTTAATTCAGAAAACTAAAACATCTTTGTAATACAGTTTTGGTTGAACTTTACTTATTATCAACAAATGGTCAATATGATTAAAATTTAAAGAGCCATTTTTTTTAAAACGGCAGTTGGTACCCCCTTACATTATTTGTTCATGTTTAAAGAAAAAATGGATTGAAGCAAACAGCTGTTTATGTTGTAACAACTTGATAAATAAACATGCCATGTATATGTAACACAATATAAACAGAAATAACAAATAAAATAATAAGCAAAATGTAAAAAGGTTACACATAAACATTCACTAAGTTTTCATAGTCAACAATTGGATGAATTGTCTCCCTTTGCCAAATGAAATTAATCTTAAATTCTAATACCATACATCAGAAAGGCGTGCTCAGACCATGAAAAACATACTAATCAATATCCTATGCTGTCGCCACTGTTTTTGTTGCCTTTTTTACTGTGGTGATGCAATGAATGACCCTATTGTAAAAATATATGACCAACCCTATTGCATAAATAAACGACTGTCGTATAGATCTTATATACAGTCATATTTGCAGACCATCATATTTTAATACAATTTCACCTGACAAAGTAATTTTGCAGTGTTCTTATTCATTCACCATGTTCACAGATGAGTTCTTGGTATGTCGCAAAAAAAACCAAAAAAACAAACAAGAGTAGACCTTAATAGATGTCTCGCCTGTCCCTGCTTGACATTTGAATTGATGTTTTAAACAATAACTAAACATGCTCACTAAACAGTGAAATTCACTGACGAAAGCTATAGAGCAGGCCATTATATACTACCCAAGACCAACTCATATACAAAATATCATTGACCTACCACAAATACATACTGAGAAACTTAACATGGTCACTAGTCTGTGAAATTGAGGTCGGGGTCAAAAGTGATATGCCAGACTGACATGTACTACCCAAGACCAACCTACATACTAAATACTGTTGACCTACCACTTATAGTAATTGAGAAATGGACTTAATCAGAGAAACTTAACATGGTCACTAGACCGTGAAACTGAGGTCAAGGACAAAAGTCATATGCCAGACTGACATATAATACCCAAGACCAACCTATATCAAATATTATGGACCTACATCTTAGTTATTGAGAAATGGACTTAATCAGAGAAACTTAACATGGTCACTAGACCGTGAAATTGAGGTCAAAGACAAAAGTCATAGGCTAGAACTGACATGTACTACCAAAGATCAACCTACATACTTAATATTATTGACCTACCACTTATAGTAATTGAGAAATAGACTTAATCAGGAAAACTTAACGTGGTCACTAGACCATGAAATTGAGATCAAGGACAAAAGTCATATGCCAAACTGACATGTACTACTCAAGACCAACCTATATACCAAATATCATTGAACTATCACCTACAGTTACTGAGAAATGGATCTAATCAGACAAAACTTAACGTGGTCACTTGACCGTGCAATTGAGGTCAAGGTCACATGATTTTATGTCCGTCAGGTAGCACTTGATTAGTACTACCACTGGACCAAATACATGTATGATGTCCCTACATCAAAGAGTTTTCGAAATATCCTGTATTTAGTAAAAGTTAACGCCGTCGCCACCATACTTTGTACGCCTATGTGTCGCTTTCCGCGACGAAAGTCGCAGGCGAGACAAAAACAACAAGAATATGTGTCTAACGGACACAATGCCCCGCCTCACACCTATTTTGTGCAATGCTATATTTCATGATCAGTGAGGCATGAAGTTCGTGGCATGGGTAAATATTTGTTATGTTTAATTTTTATTTATATCCTAATGTGTATTTATATGATGTTTCATAATAGCATACATCCGTCACAGAAAAGAAATAATCTCATACTATCCCCTTTTTCCATGATCAGTGAAGCGTGAAATTGGAAGCATGGATAAATTTCTATTATGATATTTGTTTAATTATACCTTAATGTGTATTGATGTAAAGTTTCATGATAATAGCATACATCCTTCACAGAAAAAAACTTCAACCTAAGGGTATACCTCATACTACCCCCTATTATTCAAGATCAGTGAAGCATGAAGTTGGTAGCGAGGATAAATTTTCATTATGATTTTTGTTTAATTATACACTAATGTGTATTTATACAAAGTTTCATGATGAAAGCATACATCCTTCACAGAAAAAAAAAATCAACCTAAGGGTAAAGCTCATACTAGCCCCCCCCCCCCCCCCCNCATGAAGTTGGTACTTTATAAATTGTACTCATCTTACCAATTTCTGTCAATCTGTTTACAATGTGGTCCTTTTTGGTAGCCGGGATAAATTTTTATTATGATTTTTGTTTAATTATATCCTAATGTGTATTTATACAAAGTTTCATGATAATAGCATACATCCTTCACAGAAAAAAAACTTAAACCTGAGGGTAAACCTGACTTGGGACGGACAGACGGACGGACGGACACGAACACTATATGCCCCCCTACTATCGTAGATGGGGCATAAAAACTATCAAGTCAAACTTCAATACAGAAATGGATGCCTGATTTTACCAACATAGATCCTATCCAGTGTATGCTTCTTTCAGTTATTATAGGTCATATTTATGACGCCAAAAATCATACTTGGCAACCCCCTCTTTCAGGCTTTAGAAATTGAATTCCTGTAAGCCCTTCCCAAGGAAATTTCTGCCACTGATAGGATGGAATGAGAATATTAAAATTAACTTCACATGGCAGTGATACATTAACTCTTGTAATAAGTCTTTCATTGATGAAGGCAACTGTATGTTAGCTGTATTAAACAAGACACTGTTTGTAAACTGACTAAGATGTACACCTGCATACATGTATATTGTTAATTGTACTTTTTTCATGTTCTATGATGTTAAGCTCATATTGTGCTTTTTAATCTTACATTTGTAAGTAGAACCACAAATCCAAAGATTTCTCTTGTATCATGTGCTTAGTTTCCTGAAAAACCTATCAATTTGATAAAATTGCAATAAATTTCGTTACAATTTAGGGATAAAACAGCATAGCTAACCACAAATAAGCATTTAAGCTCATCAATAAATGATATTCTTGATTGAGCACAACACACATTTGTAAGTTTTATAAATTGTACTCATCTTACCAATTTCTGTCAATCTGTTTACAATGTAGATCAAGGACAAAAGTCAATTGTCAGATACAATTCAAAATCTGATATTCCAACAAAAAAGATGATC
This sequence comes from Modiolus philippinarum, assembly GCA_002080025.1. Taxonomy (NCBI): domain Eukaryota; kingdom Metazoa; phylum Mollusca; class Bivalvia; order Mytilida; family Modiolidae; genus Modiolus; species Modiolus philippinarum. The sequence goes on along the minus strand of MJUU01073566.1, from coordinate 73,302 downwards.
CAAAGTCTGATAATTTTGTAACCTTCTAAAACCAATAAAAACATGGTTTACTGTCAATTCACTGCAATGTGAGTGAAATAGTTGTACAACTATCAGTAATTGTAATAACTACATGTTAAATCTGTACAGTGTGTATACCTACCAAGTTGTTGTTGTTGCGTCGCCAGGGCATACTGTTGTTGTGTTAACACTGCAATCGGTTGTTGTTGTCTCTGTAACAACTGTGTAATGGAAATATAAACAAGATTGTAGGCAAGCTAGCAAAAATGATACCCCCTTTTTGGAAGTTTCTAGTTATGTACTCGAATTCATTTTCATGACAAAATTTACATGGTCAGAATACACACAAATCAATCTTTTTTCACCCAGTCCTCCAGTCCTTAATATTAATCCAATCTTGTCTTCATTTCTATATCTTTGTTTTATCTTTGTTACCGTGTGGTCTCCATTTGTGTTGTGTTAATATTGCAATGTTTATGGATATCTTTTATTTTTTTCTCTTGTTCTGGCTTGTTGCTATAGTAATATTAGCCTGTGTATTACCAATAAAAGATCCAACATTCACTGTCTAACATGAATTACATATCTGCCAAACTCATCATGAATCAAATCTTTCTTAACATAAATGTAAAATCTTTGACGATAGTAAAGATATTGGTAAAATGCCAAAATAAGCAGACCATGGTCAAAATCCAGAAAACTTTCACCCCATGCAACCTTTTCTGAACTATTTACCTGTGCATAATCCATGTTGAAATTTGGACTATCCATAGATGGCATCATTTGATTGTTGTAGTCGAAGTGCCCTGGGTCTAATCCCATAGGCTCAAACGGTGGTGGGTCCAGCTGAAATCCGGGCTGTTGAAATTGATTCTGGTTGTCAAAGAAGTCGTTATCTCCCTTGTTTGGTCCTCCCATCTGATTCATTTTTCCTTCATCGCCCATTGGAGAATTTTGACGGCTTCCTCTTCTGAAACAAACATGTCAAAAATCTTAAGAAATAAAATAAACTGACCAGCCAAACTGATATTTTTTCCTCATGAAGCAGTTGTTGGCCTTCCACAGGTCCAATTTTATTGTTCAGAAATACAACTTTAATATTTTAAATCATACACAGAGTTGTTTGTGGTCAACAAGTAACATACTTATTTTATAGACGGATAGTGTTGTGCAATCAGTTGAAAATGGCCATCACTCATCTATTACTATCGGTTGATGCCAAGGGACTGATTATCTATTACTATCGGTTGATAATTGAAGTAATGAATATTTGTTTGTTACTGAGAATCTATGATTAATAAAAAGTTATGGAGTAAATGTACATGAGACAAGCATTGTTTACCCCTGTTCATTGTTTTGTTTGAGGATTTTTCATTTCATTTTTTATATGTCTTTTAATGCAGTAGATACAATTTCATGAAATGTTCTGTAGTTGTTTCCACATGTTGATGACGGACGCAAAGTGATGCAAAAGTTTATCCTGGTTATAGCCAGATGGGCAAATAAAGGGCTATGCCGAGCGCAGCATGATACGACCGCAGCATGTTGATCGCTGAAATTTCAACAAAAGTAGTTCAAAGTGAATGTGGACACAGTAAAGAGCTTGACACAATAATTAGATGGACACAAAAAGAAGCTTGACACAGTTATTAGCTGGAAACAAACTACGGAAAAAAATCGACCCTTTTGATCACTTATTGATAAAAAACTGTAAGAGCTATGCAAAATATGTTACTATCAACACTTTACATCCATAGAAATAAAAAAAAAAAAAATCCATCGAAATCTGATGAAAAATAAAGATTTGAAATATTTAGAAAAATTGCAATTTTGGCCCCTTTGACCCTTTGTAGCTCGGAAAAGGTAAGAGCTACGCCAAATCCTTTGGCATACTACTGAAAGCTTAGATCAAGAGGAATCCAAAGAAAAAAATCCCATCAAAATCTGATGAAAAATAAAGATTTGACATATTTAGAAAAATTGCAATTTGACCCCTTGTAGCTCGGAAACGGTATATGCCGCGCAAAATCCGTTGACATACCTCTGAAAGCTTAGATCAAGAGGAATTCAAAGAAAACAAGAGTTGTCAGAAGACAACATAGCTCACCGGGGATTCCAGTAACCTCAATGCACAATAAATTCGAAAGTAATAAAAAGCTTTCTTCACAGGAAAGTTACATATCAAATATAAACACCCTATCATTAAATAACTTAATTCTAGAAGCAAAGTTAAAAATTTTTTAAAAATTGCCCTTAGGGCAAGGTCAAGGTCAAAATGTCTACAAATTTGGTATCACCAGAAAGCTCTCACAATAAATAAGTTACATACAAAATATAAACACCCTACCACTAAAGGCTGACCTTCTAGAGGAAAGGTTTAATTTTTTTTACAAATTGCCCTCAGGGTAAGGTCAAGGTCAAAATGTCTACAGGTATGGTACCAGAAGAAAGCCCTCGTCATCAGGAAGTTGTATACCAAATATGAACACCCTCCACTAAAAGCCTACCTTCTAAAGGCAAGGTTAAAGTTTTTTTAAAATTGCCCTAAGGGCAAGGTCAAGGTCAAAATGTCTACAAATATGGTACAACTAGAAAGGTCTCATCATACGGAAGTAACATACCAAATTTGAACACCCTAACACTAAAAGCCTACCTTCTAGAAGCAAGGTTAAAGTTTTTCAAAAATTTGCCCTTAGGGCAAGGTCAAGGTCAAAATGTCTACAAATATGGTACCACAAGAAAGCTCTCATCATAAGGAAGTTACATACTGAATATGAACAGCCTACCACTAAAAGCCTACCTTCTAGAGGCAAGGTTAAAATTTTTAAAAATTGCCCTAAGGGCATGGTCAAGGTCAACAGGTCTACAAATATGGTACCATCAGAAAGGTCTCATCATAAGGAAGTTACATACCCAATATGAACACCCTACCACTAAAAGCCTACCTTCTAGAAGCAAGGTTAAAGTTTTTAAAAAATTGCCCTAAGGGCAAGGTCAAGGTCAAAATGTCTACAAGTATGGTACCAAAAGAAAGCTCTCATCACAAGGATGTCATATACCAAATATCAACATCTTAGTTCTTCAGGTCTCAATTCCACAGGCCAGTTTAAAGTTTTTCTGACCACGCCAACGACGCCGACGTGATGACAATAGCTCTCCGGACATTCGTCCCGGCGAGCTAAAAATCCCATGGAAATCCGATGAAAAATAAAGATTTGACATATTTAGAAAAATTGCAAGTTTGGCCCCTTTGACCCCTAGTAGCTCAGAAACGGTAAGAGCTACACCAAATCCATACATCTGAAAGCTTAGATCAAGGGGAATCCAAAGAAAAAAATTCCATTGAAATCCGATGAAAAATAGAAATTCCACATTATCTGCAAATTCGCAATTTTGGCCCCTTCGGCCCCTCATAGCTGGGAAAGGAAACAAGTTACCAAAAATCTAATAGCTGAGTGCCATATCAATTTTTCACAAGGAATCCATTGAAAAAACTGCATCAAAATCGGACTTAAAATAAAAAAAAATTATTTTTTTGAGATTTGCCCCTGTTGTGCCCCATTTATCTCGTGAGTGGTACATGCTACGTGAAATCCGTTGGCATCCGTTGGCATACTCTAAATTGGAAATTTCCTCAGGAGCACACTGAAACAAACCCCATCAAAATCCAATAAATAATAAAGATTCTACAGTCAAATATGTGAAAACACTCAATTTAACCCTTTTTTGGCCCCTAATTCTGAAATGGGTGGGGTCAAAAACTAAAGGAAAAAAAAAGTTTCTCAAGAATAATCCAAGAAACATCATACTAAGATTTGAAAACAATCCGTCCACTAGAACCAAAGTTATGCTGTCCACAGACACGAAAATACCTAATTTAACCCCTTTTTGGCCCCTTTTTTGCTTTTTTTTCAAAAACAGGTTGGGCAGGGAACACGAAATTAAAACCCGGGGTTAAGCCTGTGCCAACAAACATCATGCTAAAATTTGGTAACAATCCGTTCACTAGAACCAAAGTTATGCTGTCCACAGACGCCGATGCCAGCGCCATACCATGATACGACCACAAAATTTTTGCGGTCTTATAAAAACTGGTGTGAACAAATTAATTAACTTTTTATGGACTTACTACTTTTTTCCCCAAAGTTCACATGTACTTTTAGTTAATAACCAATTATCAATTGATTGTTGATTGAAGAAAATTTCACATCTGAATAGTCAACCAACTGATTTGAGACTTTTTCAGCAGAATTTCAATTCAGTCAAAAGTTACCAGTAGGAGACCTTCAAGAAATTGACAGATGAACAAAGAAACAGATGGACTGGGGGTACCATATAATACTTGGCCAATTCATGAAACTTATCAACTGTTAAATTATAGATAACTATTTTGTTCCAAATGTCAAAAATTTTGTCCTATATATTAAAGACATCATCCATCAGACTTTTGGTTTTATGTATGCACCGTATGCACACTCAGCTAGTATTGTACTACACAGCCAAGTCGGCTTAATTAGTGCAACTGTTGTTGGCTCTTAAAGTAGACACCAGGCATTAGTCAGAATACATGTCTTCTGGACACCCAGTAGACACCAGTCATCAGTCAGAATACATGTCTCCTGGACACCCAGTAGACACCAGGCATCAGTCAGAATACATGTCT
>MJUU01073566.1:55539-68185 GCA_002080025.1 Modiolus philippinarum | reverse complement strand
ACACCCAGTAGACACCAGGCATCAGTCAGAATACATGTCTTCTGAACACCCAGTAGACACCAGGCATCAGTCAGAATACATGTCCTCTGGACACCCAGTAGACACCAGGCATCAGTCAGAATACTGATATGTCTTCTGAACACTTGTAGCTTTTAAATCTTGAACAGAGGCAGAAACATGTGTATTAGGATATTGAAATCCAACCATTAAATGTCTGCTACAGACAATGAGTAATAGCAAGTTAAAATGTCCCCTAGTGCCAACTTTAGCTGAATTCACTTTCTAGCACAAGTTGAAGCACAAGTTACAAGGTAGAAAACAGCAAACAGATAATCAACAATTACAAAGTTCGCCTCGTTATGGCACATGGACACAGAAACCCTATTTGGCCAGGGTGCTCATTTACCATCCCTTATGCATGTATACAAAGGCTAGATGATCTTACCATGTACAGTAACCGAGACCTGAATTCAGAAATAAACGGAAAAGTGGCCTAGTTTTGCCTGGATGCTGACCTACCCCCAAAGGTGCATGCAATGTTAGATGATGCTACCATGTACAGTTACTTAGGTCTGAACTCGGATGTAAACTTGAATGTAAGTCAATTATGCGGAAAATATAGGTCAAAGTGACCTAATTTTGCCTGGATGATGACCTACCCCCAAAGATGCATGAACATGCAACATTAGATGATCCTACCAGTTACTTAGATCTGAACTCAAACATAAACCTGAATGTAAGTCGATCATGCGGAAAATATAGGTCAAAGTGACCTGATTTTGCCTTGATGCTGACCTACCCCAAAGATGCATGCACATGCAAGGATAGATGATCCTACCATGTACAGTTACTTGGATCTGAACTCGGATGTAAACTTGAATGCAAGTCAATCATGCGGAAAATATAGGTCAAAGTGACCTAATTTTGCCTGGATGCTGACCTACCCCCAAAGATGCATGTACATGCAAGGTTAGATGATCCTACCATGTACAGTTACTTAGATCTGAACTCGGATGTAAACTTGAATGTAAGTCGATCATGCGGATAATATCAGACCTGTTTACCCCATATCGATGGCCTCAGTAGTTTTTTACCAAGTTGTCAGTAGTTTTGCAATGTTCTCAGTAGTTTTCAAGAAAAATAACATGTACTCTTTTTTACTTAAAATAGACTTTTTTTCATCAGCGCTTATTCACTATATGTCAGTACATTTACTTTCTTTTCTTTGTTTCAGTCCCTGTTTACAACTTGATCAATGCTGTTCAAGCAAATCATACATGGGCCAGGGGGAAGGCATTTTCAAAAGCTGCAATGAGTGGGTGCTATTATTCAAGTCAGAATTCATGAGCAAATAAAAAAAAAAATCAAATTTTCCATCTATGGGTGGTTATGACAACTTTAAAGTGCAATCCCCTATCCAATGTATGTTTTGCTGGAACAGCCCTTATCAACTTCTATTGTTAGTATGATTTACTGGCAACTACCATATTTATAAAGAATTTACAAATAAGAAATCACACAATGTAAAAACTCATTTACACATAGTGATGAATATTAATTAACATCTATATTTTAGTTTTTTTTTAACTAAATTCCAAATTGAAAAAAAAAAATTGAAAAAATATAATAAACTGAAACTGAAAAGTCTATAAGTCACTTGTACAGGTTTATGACTGGGCTTTGAACTATTTAACTCCGTCTGTGACAGTCGTCTTTTCCTCCATGTAGATACGATACGAGAAATCTCTATCACAAATGTGGCAAAAGAAATGGGTTTAGCTCTTTTTTGATGACCCCAAACATGGGAAATATTCCCTGCAGGACTCTTTGAACCTCTGACAGGCTTCTTTTCTCTTCTTAGCCTTAGGGGAAGCCCTGGAAATATTGTCGTCTGGACCCCCTTCCACTTGGCAGAAGCCATGCTTTCATATTTTGACAAAGTCTTTCAGACGCTTGACATCAAACAAATCAGATCATTGCATTCAAGCGCCTTGAAGACTTCACATGGTAAATCTATTTTAAGATTTTAATAAAAAACGAATTTTTGCTCAAGAACAATCGATCGTCGTAGTTTTAACACAACAAATCGTAGATCGTATTTTTCAGCCGATTTCCGTAGAAACTATGGTGAAATCGTAGATGTAAACACCTCTGTAATATAGTTCAAAGTGACCTAATTTTGCCTGGATGCTGACCTACCCCCAAAAATGCATGCACATGCAAGGTTAGATGATCCTACCATGTACAGTTAGGCCACACTTAAAAGAATGTTTGTTTCCCCTCCCCCGGGTGTAGCCTCTGAAACTGACCAGGCAGGCAGGTGATTTTTTTTTTTTTTTTTTGAAATTCATATACAAATATATCGTTGGAAACACTTAAGAAAAAGCAGATCGTGGCATAGATTGTGAATTTCCAACAATTTACATCAGAAGTACAGTAAACAGTAAGCCAAGAATTGATTTGGCTTGTTTTCATGGCAATCCTGGAATGACATGTGTTTGTGTTGATACTAGAGGTTAATATCAATGATCTGGATGGGAATTTTTGTTTTTTTTAAACATATTTCTAGTTCTTCATAGATCTGATAGCAAATTACTAAGGTCTAACACCCATTCTAAGATTCACTTCTAAATGTTGACCAACTCTAAGACCATAAAAACATGAGATCTATAATCATCATTTTGCACTTGTCTGTCCATCACTTCAAGTTTCATTTATTTTCTATGCATGTAAATTAAAAGAAATTGTTTTCCACAGTGTCAGATAGTATTGATCAGTTAATTATGAATATGTACTCTTAAAAAAAAGTGTATATTACTGGTACACAGATGTGGCTAGCCAGCATCTAGAATGTGCAAATGATACTATTTTAGTACTTTTTTAATTAATGTATTGAAAAACAAGAGGCCAGGACCACTGAATTCAAATAATCAAAGAGGCAATCAGTCCCTTTGAGGAGGTATGTATCTTATCAACACAATTTGTTTAAAGGAGGGTGCCCATATACTAGTGTGAATATTTGTGTTGTACTTTCTTAGAAGACTTCTGATTACATTAATCCCTGATAGAACTTTGATTGATTGATCTCAGCTGGTGGCCATTTTGCATAAGGTAAAAACTGACCCACACATAAAAATCACAAAATTTGAAGGGGACCATCCAGACTATTATGACCAAGTTTGGATCCAAATGGGGCAGTGTTTTCAGAGCAAATTGAATGAAAAAGTGATGAAGACAATTGACGCCAAGTGATGGCTAAAGCCAATCCTGGCTTTAACCAGGTGAGCTAAGAACCAGATATATACATATAAATTAATACAAAAAAAAAACAGGAAACAAATATGATCGAAGGCCACAACCCATAGAAGAAAACTGCACATGAAAAGCACAAATGAAAGACAAAAACCAAACACCAACAACACTGGGAACTTGTGACAGCTGGGATACCAGTTGTTGTAGTTAAAAGCAAGCAAAATATAGAACATATTAAGGGGTAAATTAAACTAAAATATTGAAATACCAGGGTGGTGAAAATTCAAGGAAAAAAAATTTGGAGTAACTCCTAGAAACCAGGAAAATTTGAAGTGAAAAAAAAAACTAAACAAAATTAATATTTCACTTGCTCTCACCCCTCCCATTTCAAATAATCCTTTGTTCTATCCTCGTTAGAGGTATATACCTCATGCTCAATTTCAGCTGTCCCATAACGCTATATACTTTGCTAGGTATCAAGAAAGGAGGTTTTTCCAAAGAAAGGCATGTCACAAGTAGTTGTTCCATATAGGGGAAGATTAAATACTACTTCAAATTTCTTTATTTCTTGGTAAGAAGTTGTTGCCCTCTTTGAAACTGTAAAAGAAGTCCGATGGTAGAAAAATGTCAAATTTCCCTTGGAATTTGCACTTTCGGCACCCAATACCATTGCCAAGGCCAAATGTTTGGAAGATTCAAGAAAAATAAGTTGTTGTGGGAAAGGTTAATTTAAAGGACATTAACCATCCACCATCTCAGGCCTAAAAAATATAAATCCATAGAACATAAATTACAAGTAAATTTGGCAGATGTTTCCTTTTTGGATCTCTGGACTCGAATCTCAAAAGAGATGTAACAAAGTCGTGAACAACTTTTATTTGTTTGCCAAAATCTGTCCAAAAAGTCGCGCGGTTCGCAGGCTTATCGGACACAGTAGCCTCGCCAAATAATGGTTTAATCTCAGATGACGAAAACAACTTACAAGTTGACCAACGAAGCACCGGCACTTGTTTCATAAAAAATGTCAGTCCCTCAATCGAAGATGAGAGGGAGGGACTGACATTTTGTATGAAACAAGTGCCTGTGCAACGAAGTCACCGTCACGACCCCGACGAGTTTGCAAACGGCACGACCTTCTTCGTTTTGAGCCATACCAGGTCTAACTCTCACGTAACTGTAAAGTCCTTTGACTACGATCGGCCTAACTTTTGGTTTTGTATGTATTTTTATTGATAACTTGCCGACAAACGATCCTGATGCACGTTTTCCTTTTGCACATAATCTATCAAAATGGTTAAATACCGATGACTTCCGAAAGTAGAAAAGTAACGTCCAGAATAGGTATGGAACGGACACGATTTTTTTACGGAATTAAAAAAAAAACATCGTGATTTTTTGACGAAAAAAAGTTTTGACCCGGGCCCTTTTTTCTGACCCGGTCGGTCGAGGGGAAACAAACATATTTTTATGTTTGGCCTTACTTAGATCTGAACTCCGACATAAACTTGAATGTAAGTCAATCATGTGTAAGATATAGGTCAAAGAGACCTAATTTTGCCTGGATGATGACCTACGCCCAATGCATGCACATGCAAGGTTAGATAACTGTACCATGTACAGTTACTTAGATCTGAACTCGGATGTAAACTTGAATGTCTGAACTCGGACGTATACTTGAATATAAGTCAATCATGCGGAAAATATTGGTCAAAGTTACCTAATTTTTCCTGGATGCTGACCTACCCCCAAACCACATGCAAGGTTAGATGATCCTACCATGTACAGTTACTGAGATATCAACTCGGACTTAAAATTGAATGAAAGCCAGTCAAGCGGAAAATATATGTCAAAGAGACCTAATTTTCTTGGAGGCTCTGAGATAGCTCAAGATGCATCTGTACACAAAGATTGATGACCCTACCCTTCATAGTTACCAAGATATATACCTAAATGCGGACGTGGACGAAGACGCGGACACGGACGCCGGGGGTACTCCAATAGTCCCCCTCAACTTCGTTGAGGCGAACTAAAAGCTAAGAAATACCCATCAAAAAATCCATCAGCTACAACATATTTTCAAGCCATTTGTCAACCATCCAATCTTTTCTTGTATAAGACTTGAGTGTAGTTCCACTCAAACTGGTGCTAGGGGCCGTCTTGAACTTACTATAGCTCATTGTTGAAGGCCTAATGATGACTTCAAGATAACAACAAACAAGTGATGACCCTAAAGGATGTCTCGCCTGTCCCTGCTGGACTCTAAATTGATGTGAAATCTAAGTGAACTAATCAGAAGAGTGTACATGCTCACTAGACTGTGAAATTGAGGTCAAGGACAAAAGTCACCTGCTAGACTGACATGTACTACCCAAGACCAACCTACATACCAAATATTATCAACCTACCACTTCTAGTTATTGAGAAATGGACTTAAGCAGAAAAACTTAACATGGCCACTAGACCGCGAAATTGAGGTCAAGGACAAAAGTCACCTGCCAGACTGACATGTACTACCCAAGACCAACCTACATACCAAATATTATCAACCTACCACTTTTAGTTATTGAGAAATGGACTTAAGCAGAAAAACTTAACATGGCCACTAGACCGTGAAATTGAGGTCAAGGACAAAAGTCACCTGCCAGACTGACATGTACTACCCAAGACCAACCTACATACCAAATATTATCAGCCTACCACTTCTAGTTATTGAGAAATTGACTTAAGCAGAAAAACTTAACGTGGCCACTAGACCGTGAAATTGAGGTCAAGGTCACATGACAAATGTCAGACTGGCATATAACCAAATAAATCTTGCTATAGGACAAATATTGTGAGTCTAGAGGCTACAGTTGCTGAGAAATAGACATGAATGTGAAAATTTAACAAAGTCACTGAACCATGAAATTGAGGTCAAAGAAACATGACAGGTGTCAGACTGGCGTGTACCCATATAGATCTCTCTACAAACAAAATATGACGGGTCTAGGTGTAACAGTTACTGAGAAAAGGACTTGAATGTGAAACTATGTCGCAGATTTTCTAAGTTCACTGAACCATGCAATTGAGGTCAAGGCAACACGACAGGTGTCAGACTGCCGTGTACCCATATAGATCTCACTATAGACCAAATATGACAAGTCTAGGTGTTATAGTTCCTGAGAAAAGGACTTGAATGTGAAACTATGTCGCAATGTTTATGTGCTTATTGAACCATGAAAACAAGGTCAAGGTCATCCAAAATATATGCTGCTGGAAAGGTCATCACTTGGTGGTGCTGTGGACCAAAGATGATGTTTGTATGTATTACCCTTGAAAAGTTATGAAGGTTTTAGAAAAAAGTTTACGCCGCCGCCGCCGTCGCCTTCGCCGTCACCGTCGCCGGATTGCTATACCTATGTCTCGCCTTCAGCGACTTTCGTCGCAGGCGAGACAAAAAGCATTGTTCCTTTGCTTGATTTTACCATGTAGTCTCGTGTGCATTTACTCCATATACTTTCATTCCCAATTTGCAAAAGTTTCCCCGACATGACGGTAACATTGATGTGAAAAATATTACTAAAGTAAGGGGACTTCCAGCACAAAACAGGCTTACACTAGTCCAGATCAGCAGAACATAAAAAAAGTTCATGAACAACTTTTTCCCCCCAAGTATAGGGCCATAAATGTGCATTTCTTTCGGCCTGACTTACCTTTTCATTTATAAAATTCAAGAGCAATATTTTGTCCCAAATGTCAATAACTTTGTCCTATATTGAGGACAACATTTAAGAGACTTTTGGCTTTGTGTATGCACCGTATGCACACTCAGCTAGTATTGTATTACACAGCCAAGTCGGCTTAATTAGTGCAATTGGATAGACATCAGAATTGCCTCTCACATGCCCATGGCTTTTAAAAACTGAATATCTGTCTCTGAGATCATCAGGACACACAACAGAGCCATTTCTCTGTCTCTGTCCAGTGATAACAAGTTTATTCAAGGGTTCACACTGAAAGTGCTTACATTTTTTGGGGTTCTTACTCATTAGTTTTGTCTTTGTGAGGTAATATCAATTTGTGTAAAATATGAATTGCTGTTTTTTTATTTTGATTTTTAGAATTTCCCCTTTTAGGTTCCTGGTTTGTTTACCGATGCATCTCTTTAATACGAACACCTGTTTTCTTAATTTAGAACATAGAATACAAATGGGATCAGGCATAACCAAATAAGGATTCTGCAAGCTAAAGCTTACTAGTGATAAACCTGATCTTGTCATTAAGTATTTCATAATGACCTTGATAGGTCTAAAAATGCATTTACAAAATGGCATGATCAATGAAATCTTGTTACAAAACAAAGGTACATGTATCAACATAGTTCGAATTTTTGCACCTACCTGAACACATTTTCCTCATCTAATCCATTCTGCATCAAGCCATTTGCATTCTCTTTGCTTTCATCATTACGGTCTCCGTCTCGGCCTTCAAATGGTGACGGTGTCTTGCTCTTCTTATCATTCCCAACATCGCCCATATTACCCTCCTGTTGTGGCACCTGGGAATAGTAGGCCGGTGGGACCTAAATTTTGTTTCAATTTTAATGGTTTCATGCCAGCATGCAAACACTACTTCTACACATTGATATGAAATACTAGTTTTTTAGTCAAAAATAAAAAATCAAACTCTAGTTTTAATGTTTTGATTTAAACAAACAATTTAGACTGTCAAAATTTATTTATCTGACATTACAAGTATCTTTCTTTGAAATACGGCAGGTGTCTGATACAAAAAGTTGCATCACCACACTGTTGTAATAAAACAATGGCATGACATCGCATATGTATCCATGTCAACAAAAGCAAGATGTCCTGACAAGCATCAAGTAGTTCCTTGGTGGAAACTAGAATTATTAAACATATCACCAAAATAATTACACTTTTTAAAACGTTAATTTTTGTAGAATGTTAGATAAACATATTATTAAATGTTATAAACAGAGATGTAATGGTACAACCTTCTTGTATCTGGTCTCGTCGGTTGAATGATTTTGATCAATACTCATCGCTAGAGCCACTCGTAGTGATACAGCTCATTCAAATGACTCTACCTGATACAAAATGTTGAACCACTGCATTATGGATATAGATGAACCCCTTTTTGAACATGCAGAAAATAAGTTTTCCTTGTATCCCAAATCCTCATTTAAAACATATTTAAATACATCATCCGGCTACATGTATTCAGCATGGCCACTACTTGCAGTTTGGTATGTTTTGTGGATACGCATACCAATATCTTTCACAATTTAAAAGGGCTTCAGAGATTGGGCACAGTGGTCGAATGCAACAAATCAATTTGCACAATACACTCTAGGTACAATTTTACTTTCACTGCAAAAAAGAGAACATGCAATAATCAATGTTTTACAAATGTATGTGCATGAATGTATTGTACTTGAATGTCTTTTAATGTATGTGAATTATGTACTGCAGTAAGTGCATGGGCATGCTGTGTATTCCATTTATCAACCAATTTTTTTTTAATCATACTAGTTTCACAACTACAGTGTATTTGATACTGTACCTTAAACTTTCTCATTTGGAACTGGTTTGGGGGTGCTTTCATTCGAAGTCTGGCATCCAGTTCTTTGCCGGTAGGAGATCCACCACTAAGAACATACTCCACCATATCTACCCCTAATCCTCCTGGTTCTAAATACAATAAAAATACATCAAATATTTCTTTGTACATAAAACAGGACAGCTATGTCTATCAAACTTATTTAATCCGAGGATTTCTACATGCAACCCTGATGTTAAGATCATCAAAGGTTTGCATTTTACATCACCCACTTCAATTTCTGGAGCTACATGTATTGCATGAAACTTTGTTATCAAATCTTAAGCATGTAGGACAGCTGTAGTATAAAATCAAACAATATGAGAACTAGGGCATTTTCAAGTCCTGACAGTCATACGAATAAGCCATTCAAAATTTTTACTTTTTTCTTCAAACTTTTTATCCCTCCATATACTTTTTATTTGCCCCTTTTTCACCCCTACAAATCTCATTTTCTTTGGTCCTAAGAGGTAACATTTTTTTTTTTAATATTTTGAACATTTTTTCCAGAACGCAAGAATATAATTTTCTTTCAGGTCACATATGAAAACATCTAACTTCTAATGTTCACAATATTTATTGCACACCAAAAGCATATTTACCAAAATTAACTTATTGCAAACAAAATGCTAATTACCAAAATTTGATTTATTGAACATCAAATGCATATTTAATCAAATTAAACAATTATTGCACGCAAAATTCTACTTACCAAAATTTAACTTCTTGCACACCAAATGCTATTTACCAAAATTTAACAATTTTTTAAATATCATTAAACAGTATATTTACCCATACTACCAGGATTACCCCATGAGTCATCTCTAGGGGCCATCCAAGGGTTTCCTGGTGGAAACATCTGTTTTCCTGGTTCTCCTGGCTTTGGTCCATCCCCCATATCACCCCATAATTTCTTTGTTGAAGTTGGCATCTGTAAATAATTATTTCAGTGATTAAAGAGAAGATTACCAATACTGTACATGTTTGCAATGTAATAAAACACATGCAAGAATTCAATGATTTTGCCATGGTTCCACAAGGATTCCATTTCTAATAATTTGTCCACATCAATTGGGTAACACAAGGTTGACACCAATCGTTATCTTCCACCTTCCTACACAGAATTGTCTGTTAAGTCTGCATCGCGATGATCAACCTAAAGACAGGGACTTTGCTTTCTCCACACAGTACATGTGGATCAGATAGATCTATACCAGGTTGGTTCAGATGTTTTTTTTTCTTTCCTTCAATTTTGTTGGTAATTCATAACAATAACCGAACAACTACCAAACAGATACTGTAAAAGGGGATATTTTCACGTGGTTTAAATTTCGCAATTCTCACTAGTACTCCGTTAAGTTTCAAACTAGAGCTGTCGCTGAATGGCAGCCAGGTATACCCCCCGCTAATTAAACCCTGAATCAATATGGCAAGTGTAAATTTAAGTGTGTGTGGACCCAATACAGTTATGGACACAGTACAAATGTGGACACAATACCAATGTGGACACAATACAAGTATGGACAAAATGATATACCTCCCCCTTTTTTCTGAAAATATTAAAAGACAAATTATCTCCCCTTCAAGATTTCGGACAGCAACCATATTGCTTCATGCACATGTTCAGGTGGTGTACTACAACTGTGTAACATTTCATCAAAATCCAAGCAGCTGTTTAGGAGAACATGCACTGACAAGGTTCATCCACACACCCCCCTTTTCCAGAATATTCAAACACAAATTATCTCCCCTTAAAAATTTCTGGCACCAACTATAAAACTTCATGCACATCTTCAGATGGTGTGTAACATTTCAGCAAAATCCAAGCAGCTGTTTAGCAGAACATGCGCTGACAAGGTTTGCCTCCCCCTTTTCCAGAAAATATTTAAAGACGAATTATCTCCCCTTCAAAATTTTGGGCAGCAACAATATTACTTCATGCACATCTTCAGATGGTGTACTACAACTGTGTAACATTAAATCAAAATCCAAGCAGTCGTTTAGGAGAACATGTGCTGACAAGGTTCGCCTCCCCCTTTTGCCAGAGAATATTCAAAGGCGAATTATCTCCCCTTCAAAATTTCGGGCAGCAACAATAATACTTCATGCACATCTTCAGATGGTGTACAACAACTGTGTGAGATTTAATCAAAATCCAAGCAGCCATTTAGGAGAACATGCGTTGACAAGGTACATGGACGGACAGACAGATGGATGGACAGGGTGATTCCTATATACCCCCCAAACTTTGTTTGCGGGGGGGTATAATAAAAACAAATTTATGCGAGGGCGAATTTTCGCAAATATGTGCCAAACCCGAAATTAGTGAAAATAAACCCCTCGCGAAAATTTCCCCGTTTACAGTATTTCAAAACTGTAAATTGCCTCACTGACCGTGTGATGGGTGCTGTACGCAGCGCAGGACAAGCTTACCATTCCTAAGCACCTTTTGCCACTGTTTTTTTAAGAGTTCACACTGTTAGCATGGTTAGTGCTTTAGTTTTGAGTGTTGTATTTGTGGTGTTTGTGTTTTCTTGGTGTGTTGCGTCTTCTGTACATCTAAGTTTTTGCCTAGTCTCTGGACTTTAATTTATGTGATCTTATACTTTGACTTTGTTCCTACTATAGATGTATTGAATTCATGAAAATGGCAAGTATTTTCAACAAAATCTAGCAAACTTTACATTTTGATTATCTAGATAAAAGTTTTATTCCCTTGAGGGACTTTTGTGAGAATTACTTGTATTCTTTTCTCCATAACATTAATTCCGGGCAACAAAACCAATAAACAGTTTCTCAATGCAGTGAATGCTGTTATTTATTTCAATTTCCCTTAATTAAGAATGCTACTTAGGCCATTGTCTTTTATTTTTTATTTTTATTTTTGGTTTAACTCTCCTATCTTAAAAATTTTGCCCAACAATTGAAAAAAAATTGCTAAAAGATTTTTTTCCCGACCATACCAATAATTGGCCTATCATTCAATAAAATTCCGATCCACTTAACAGTTTTTTTGCCCTACCTCATTTTTTTCCGGAATTTTATTTATTTTCTTCCCTCCTCTTAATGACAAACAATTGGGAAAACCCTCGTAAAACTAAAAATTAAAAAACAGTGTCCTTAATTGCAATGATCAATCTTGGCTACCTACCTCTCTGCCACCTACAGCTAAATTCTGAAAATCTCTTTCCAAATCCTGGACATTTCTGGCCTGTAAATAAAAAATACACAAATATCCACCTTCTGTAAAATAAATAAAAGACAGGCAGATTTCAGTTTCCCCTGGATCTGTCTTGGAAAGTTATGTTGATGTATCATTCTCCTTGACCACTTCATGGTAAGGCCAAAATAAAACTAGATGTTGTCGGAAACGACAGCTATCCCCGCACTCCCTGTTTGACACAGAAAACAGTTGTTATACACCCTTGGCATAATTTTTTCATTATCTTTGAAATCTACCTATTGATAGTCATTATTGTTACTAAAAGAATTCTAGGATATATGGTTGCTAAGTAGAATTCCAAAAAATAAGTGGTCTTTGAGACTTTCAGGAAATTAACCAAAATTGGAATAAATATTTTTGAAATCCAGTTGATGAAAATGTTTTTCCTAAACTAAATAAACAATTTAAGTATGGTTGCTAGGTAGAATTCCAAAAAATAAGTAGTCTTTGACACTTTCAGGAAATTTACCAAAATTGGAATCAAATATTTTTGAAATCCAATTGATGAAAATGTTCGTCCTAAACTACACAAACATTTTAAGTATGGTTGCTAGGTAGAATTCCAAAAAA
>MJUU01073566.1:30295-54861 GCA_002080025.1 Modiolus philippinarum | reverse complement strand
TCCAAAAATGTAGGAGGAGTTTGCGTCACATGCCACATGTGTCTAATCCACATCTTTTGGTCTTTGTTTAAATTGACATCATGGGGCCTCTTGTTTGCACCAAGACCAATATAAAAAAATCCGAAAGCTTATTGCGCATCTACAGACTATATGCAACAATTCTATAACAAAATTAAATCCCTAAATCCATAAATGTAGGAGGAGTTTGTGTCACATGCCACATGTGTAAAAATTGACATCATGGGGCCTCTTGTTTGCACCAAGACCAATATCGAAAATCCGAAAGCTTATTGCGCATCTGCACACTATATGCAACAATTCTACAACAAAACTAAATCCCTAAATCCAAAAATGTAGGAGGAGTTTGAGTCACAAGAAAAGTGTGACGGACGGACGGACGGACGGACGGACAGACGGAGGGTATTACAATATCCCCGAACTTTCTTCGAAAGTGCGGGGATAAATATTGTTTGTTTCCCCTTGCCCGACCGACTGAGAGAAAACCCTGCCGATCCGAAAGTTTTTATCCCGTTTTCTTGGCAATGTTTTTTTTTTATTTCCGGAAAAAATTGGGGGTTGTGTCCGGCTCCGGTCAGCATTTTTATAAGACCAGAAGTTCATAAAAATTGATGAAAGTTTTCAATTCGGAATGAAAAATCTGTCTGCTATGTAAAAATGTCATCTACACGAGCCGAATAGTGAACTTGCAGCAGCGGAACATTCTTCTTGTGTTCATATGCAGTTTCAAACTGTGGCACGGAAACGCAAACTTTTGAGTTAAAACAGATGGTACAAGGATAAACACGATGAGACGTAGAACGACGTTCTACGTGACATTTTACATCGGGAGGACTCTTCGTTTAACTAAACAATTAGCGTGTCTTCCAAATAAATGGGAACTATCAATTTTGAACCAAACATTGCAGAATAAATCGAAATTGTTTAGAAACTTGAGCAACCCATTGAAATATGTAACATGGACTCTTAGATTCTTAGATAGGTTGCATGACCAAGACAATAGGGCACTTGTACTGCTCCTGAAAAATCTGCCTTTCCAGTCATTATAAATTCCTTCAATGCTAGAAAAGTCCTTAAACTAAAGGATAAAATAACAGCAAACTTCACAGGTTAATTTGCATGTCTGACATTGAAACAATGATTCTCAACGAGGGGATGAGTTCTCTTGGGATAAGGGAAACCTTCCCTCATCTTCTCTATTTTATTTTTGAAATACTTATCAGTCCTGGGTGAGAGGTTGGGGTTGAAAAGTGTGAAAATAAGGGGGAACTCCTGCTCAATTGTTTTTGATACAATAAAGAACTTCATCTGTCCTAGGGATCCTGATCCAAAGGTCAAACATGACACTAATCTTCTCTAAAAGTGGGTATGAATGCCCTTTATCGTTAACCGTCAAACGCCTATTTTCAGCTATCGTTAACGTCAAATGGGTCAAAATTTAACCGTTAATCGTCAAAAATATTTTAGCGTGATTCGTGAAATTACTTGAATTCCGTAGCGTTATCGTGATTTGGATAAAAAATATATCGTCATTCGTCAAAACACTTTTTTGTAGAAATATCTTGCAAATTTATAGTGAGGGCCTAAATTTTACCGTTAACGTCATTTGACGTCATTTTTACCGTTAATCGTCATAAGGGTACACCCATTCCTACCCTCCTAAAACTACATAATAAATCTCTCGACTGTGATCTTTGGCATGTAATCTCTCGACTGTGATCTTTGGCATGTAATTTCTCGCTGATACTTTTAAGATTGTAGTGTTTGGCTCAGGATCAAGACATGACCTCATTGACAATCAGCTCTTGATATCGTCCAGATTTCTTGATGTACTCTCCTATTATTTCAGCTGGTGTTCCATTGTTCTTGCTGTTTGCAAGCATGGATACAAGGTCCATTTTTCCATGGAAACTTGTAAGCTCTTAACATTTCTTCTCTTGCTTTTCTATACTTTTGGCAGTTTAAGAGAAAATGTTCTGATGTTTTTTCTACCATGCATTCGCAATATGGAATTACCAATGCTGTGCTGATATCTATTTAGCCTACCATATCCTGTCCTTAGCTCAGACATGATCTTGCCTATCTGTGCACTTTATATATCTAGGTGGCAGGATGGAAGATTTCAGGGGCTTCATTAAACTTAATAGTAGGAACCTTGCTCAATTTGTTTTGGTAGGAAAGCAAGCATATGTTGATCTTTTTTGGCCTTGCATGAAAGATTCATGGGTGAAAAAGGAAGAACTCCTCTTCAATTAAATTTTGTAAAAAACGATCATAAAGACATTTCATTTATATTTCAGGCTGTGAAAAAATATTTAAAATATGGTTTTCCCAGCAGCTACTTCCAGATCAGATGGTCTTGATATTTTGGTCGTATAAAGGGGTTCATAATGGCAAATCTTTATTGGGATTATGATAATATGTCTGTCTCCCACTTACTAGTCCATGTGCATGTCCTGGTTAAAAGCTATTCTGACATTGTCTGGCTTTATTAGCATCAAGTGAACCAACACCTGAAGTGGAACTCGTGTGGTATGGTGGTTACGGATGGATACCTAAGTATTTACATTGTCTGGCTTTGAATAAAATTTCTAGGACTAAACAGCTAAAGTATTAGGTCTTTTAGAATGCTATGGTAATTTAAATTGCTGCCAGGAAAAAAACTTTTTACTTACCTACCTACCCACCTGTGAAAATCAGGGTCGGGAGAGGGGAAACAAACATTTTTAAATGTAGCCGAAGAACAAGTCCAATGACTAGAAACAGGTGTCAGTGAAATTGGAACCTAAATCTGGCAAAACAAATGCCAGAAGCAGAACCCAAAAGAACCCTACCTACATTTATTTGTAATTACAGAAATGAAATAAAAGGACATTATTTTCAGGTTTATAAATTTAAAATTATGAAATTGCAAGTCCCATGATAGGTAGGCCATAAAGACTATTCAAGGACTCTTTACAACTTTATTCAAATACTCATGACCCATCTGGGTTGTAGTACATCACATTGAACATAAGACAACATAAAAGAATTATATATATGTTTACAATATCAAAACAGTTATAACAGGGTTATGGTCACTGGTCAGCCCGGAAAGATGGTTGAAAAATTGTTGAGTGAGGCTAGGGGATAAAGTGAAGAATATGAACACAATACTAGCACTACCAGTATTGTACAATACTAGTAAAATATATGTGTACCAGTATTGTACAATACTGGAAGATACTGGAAAATACTGGTGCAACTAGTATTGCAGATACTGGAAGATACTGGAAAATACTGGTACAACCAGTATTGCAGATACTGGAAGATACTGGAAAATACTGGTACAACCAGTATTGCAGATACTGGAAGATACTGGAAAATACTAGTACAACTAGTATTGCAGATACTGGAAGATTCTGGAAAATACTGGTACAACCAGTATTGCAGATACTGGAAGATACTGGAAAATACTGGTATTTCCGGTATTGAAGACACTGGTTTAAGAAGTATTTTGGATATTATGTGCTTATTGTTTGTTTTGTTTCAAAATAGATTATCTAAAAAAAAAAACAAATTTTATAACCCAAGATATGAATCAATGAATTCCACAATGAGTAAAATTATAAAGATAAATACATCAGTATAACATGAGTTTTATGGAATTTAAAAGGATTTTGCAATAAAATTATTTCATGCCGAACTATATTTTTACCTTACTTATTTAGATTCACAAAATGACAAAAGGACCTGCTTAATTGGATTACGAAATGACTAGAAATAGGCCTAAAACAGTTCCATACTTCTCTCATAACCCTTGCAAAAACGATTTGCAACATTTATTACAATAAATGACCAGTTTTGTCACCCGCAATACATTTACTTATAATAATAGAATTGTAAGCAGTAAAATTACTGGTTTTACTGGTTTTGTCCCCAATAAAATACCGACAATACTAGTATTGTAAGTTTTACAATACTGGTAATACCAGTATTGTGAACAAGACAATACTGGTACAACTAGTATTGTGAAAATGTACAATACTGGTATTACCGGTATTGTGCCCAATACAATACTGGTATAACTAGTATGGTATAAAGCACAATACTGGAATAACTAGTATTGTTTACAATACAATACTGGTACAGCTAGTATTGTAAAAAATTACAATACTGGTATTTCCAGTATTGTAAAAAATACAATACTGGTAAAACTAGTATTGTAAAAAACACAATACTGGTACATCTAGTATTGTAAGCAACACAATACTGGTACAATTAGTATAGTATTTTTCACAATACTGGTACATCTAGTATTGCAAACAATACAATACTAGTAATTCCAGTATTGTTGCATACAATACTGGTATAAAATTTTCTACCAGTATTGTACAATACTGGTAGTACTAGTATTGTGTTCATATTCTTCACTTTATCCGAGGCTAGGAGTGTAATATATAATACATCTTTTTCACAAACCATGCATCTTGGTGTATTCTTGCAATAATCTACTTGCGATGGATACATACATTTATCACAATACATTTTATAATAATTGGATCAATCCATAATGGTTATATCTCGCGCTTTTTATCGAAAAACCCCTAGGAAATGTAAACATTTTCCAATGTAGGAGGGGCAGGGCCACCCTAGATCAGCCACTGCAATTTTATACAGTACTTTGCTAAATTTTGGAGGGGCAGCCACTGCATCTTATTTTGCTAAATTTAAGACCTTGCAAACAACTGTTTATTGTAACTAAAACATATCTATTTGATTGTTTCTATCTTCATCCTTGAACTTTACCTTCTTTAATTCTTACAAACTGCTTGCAGCATGACTCATCCAAACACAATCATTATAATGAATGTAACAATGAGTTTTCATTTAGGTCTTGTTTGTGGTTCAATATACATGACATAATGTAAACTCTAATTTATCACAATTTCTATTTTTAGCAACTCATTGTTTGTGTTTTCTGGTCATCTTGTCCCTTACCTGTTCAATGACACTGTCATCACCGACTGCCCATCTTTTGCCGGGGTAGTTATTCATTTCGGCATCTGGCTGAGGACGCTGAAAGAAGTAGCCAACGGTGGCATCATCTTGTGAGCGACTGGAAAAGTTTTGTTGACGAATCCCAGCCATATTTTCTGGACCGTTCAGCATTCTTGTACTTTGATTATCCCACGACACCTCAACATTCATCGTCAATTTCAATATTTACTGAGCATTCTATCTTCTAGACCTCCTAAAATAAGTGTATCAATGTATTTAATGGGTTGTCACTTGGAAATTGTGTGGAAAACACTTAAAATTCAATCAATAATAAATAATATGGCGGGAGAGCCCACAGGAAATTCCACATTTCCCATGTTATTGTCGCGTTTTGAGAAAGGATTGTAACAAAATATAGATTGCGTGCTTTGGAAAAAATACGTATGAATTAAATACTTGAATATCAAATCATGATGGTCTGAATACAAACCGTGATGACTTCAGATTCCCATGACCCTGCAACTTCTTCTTCATAACATGGCGATCGACATTGTTTAGAATATGCATTGCATGCTGGGAACCATGTGCAACTGACGTCACCGAGAGGGAAATTGAAAGTAAAAAGTGAAACTAGGTGGATATAATTTTTTTAAGCTGAATTGCAAATATTTGTCATTGATTTTATAAATGTTTAAAAAATGAATTCTCAATATTTATAATTATCCTCTTTAATGAATGGATTAAAATATTTATAAATGGATTATAAATATTATTAAATCAATTATTAATATTTGTAATTGAATTATAATTATTCAAAATTGATTTATAGTATTAATAATTCATTTATAAATAATTGTAATTTATCCATTAATATCTATTATTCAATTGTAAATATTAATAGAGAATAATAATAAATATTACAAATTCATTTCAATCATATTTATTTATTCTAGCCGGTATTTCTTAATATCTATAATTTTTCATAAATATTAATAATTCATTTATTGATTTAATAAATAATTTATAAATATTTATAGTTCAGCTGTAAAATATAAACTATTAATAGGAACAACTGAATCATAAACATTATAATTTAGTTGTAAATTAAAATTAAAAATTGATTATAAACATTTATAAATACTTATTTATATCAATAAGTCAGGTATATTTGTTCATTTTGGTTTGATTTATCAATATTAACAATTAATTATAAATATTTAAAAAAATTCATCTGTTTACTTATAATTCAATTATTAGCATTAATTATTGATTCTTGAATATTTATAATTCATTCATATATATTTTAATTCACCATTTATTATTAATTGTAAATTTTAATAAAGAGGACAATTTCAAATATTAACAATTCGTTTATAAATATTAATGAATCAATAATGAACATTAGCAATTGATTTATTAATATTTATAAAGTATCTTATCTTATCTTATCTATAAGTGAATCCATGACATCTCAATCACAACAGCTGTAAAAGAGGATGAATAGTGCTTAATTTTCAAGAAGCAATGATATTGAACTATACCTACTTGACATTGTAAACTCTACCAGGTGAGGATCCAGACAATTGGAAAAAAGGGGGGTTCCAATAGGAAATTAACGAAAATTTTTGGGGTATTTCTTAATAAAATATTAGGATATTCATTAAAAAATACATAATAGGTGATTTGCCAATTACCGACTTTGGTTCCGTTCTCAATCAACGTCACGTGACACCGGACAGGTTGTCACATTTACCGAAGAAACCCTTATAAATCAGCATTCTGGCTCATGAGATCTATTGGGATATAAAAAAAAAACAAACAGGTACATAAAAGGATATATTATTTTGATAAATCTCACCAAAGATGAAGCTTGGAATCCGTGCAGGTCAAGAGAAAATAATTTTTACATTTTGGTTAGTTTACGTTGGAAACTACCCGTGTTTGTCCGGTCTAGAGTTGCTTCCCTTTGCCCAAGTTTGTAAATCGCAAGGTCAAATTCGGGAATTCCGCTTGAATATTGGCAAATGGTCTATTGCCCAGAAAAAAAGGGGTTCAACCCCCGCAACCCCCTCTGAATCTGCCAATGATCACACTGTAATTTAGTAGTTCTCTACACTTATACTACCAATCCTCATACACAACTGAATTTTTGTTTGAAATATTTCAGTTTCTCACTAACGGTGAACGGAGATCGAATCGGAGTTAAAAACATTCAGAGGAAAAAGAAGTTTCTGATCGACAATATATTTGTTCAGTTTGGAGGACTTGTTTCTCAACAGACTATCATAATTCTATTGGGCACAAACTGTGCACCTTTTTAGCCGAGCTGTTTATCCACTAAGCTTATGAGCTTGAATTCATTGAAGAGCTTTTCCTAAACAACGATTGAAAACTAGCCCAGTTTCAGAATCCGTTTTACAGATGATATTTTAGAACTAAACATGCAATATTTTCTTCATAGAGCTCAAAATAAAGGATACTACAGACACTTCCACATTTGCCTCATTCCTCGACACTCACCTAGACATTGACAACAGATGTAGACTACAAACTAGGTTGTATGACAAACGCGATGACTTCACTTTTCCAATAGTCAATTTCCCTTATATCCCAACAGAACCATGCCGGCAGCATGCAGTTTACATCTCCCAACACATTCAATATTCCAGGGCCGTAGGCTGATGCAGTGAATGCCTTGCAAGAGCTGAAATAATCTACTTATACAAGTGTATGTTACCCATAACTTGTAGTCATCACGGTAGAAGTTTAGATGACATCAGATCTTTCCCTTAAGGTGTCTGCAAGGTATTTTTTCCCATTATAGTATTTTGTGAAATTTTCTGTGTAGAAACATAACTGTATTGTTGTTAAAAATATGAATAAAATTTGGGGGTCACCGTGCATTTAAGCGCAAAAATTAAAATTGAAAATTTTACAAAGA
Source organism: Modiolus philippinarum (assembly GCA_002080025.1). Taxonomy (NCBI): domain Eukaryota; kingdom Metazoa; phylum Mollusca; class Bivalvia; order Mytilida; family Modiolidae; genus Modiolus; species Modiolus philippinarum. The sequence continues at coordinate 46,922 of MJUU01073566.1, read as the reverse complement.
AATGAAAGGAAAATTGATTAAATGAGAGGTGGGCTTTAAAAATCTATTATAGATTTTGCTCATACTTTGCATGTGTTTTGAGATAATCATATAGTTAACATATAAAAAATAGAAATTAGGGGTCACCGTTGAAATAGGAGAAATAAATTGCAAAATGTTAATTTTTCTAGTGATTTCTAAATGAAATTATTTTATCAAATTATCTCCCTTGCATAATTTCTGTGTTCTATAAATCCAGCAACAGATTTAAACACATGTGTTTTAGTTCACCTTTCTGTAGCAAAAATGTTTCAAAAGTTATAAGGAATAACATTTTTAAATACTTTGAAAATTACTACATTTTAGATAACAATTTTGCTAAATTTCTTAATGAAACAACGGCAGTAGAATACCGAAGCAACAAGGAAAGTGATGATTACAAAAATCGAAGTCCAAAGACATGGCAAAAACGGCAACAGAGAAAAACAAAGACAAAACAAAGACATGAGACAGCCACAATGCACGGAAATAAAAAAAAAAGACCACATTGAGAACTAAGGCACTCATAGTGTGAACTCCCATGAAAACCGGGAGTGACATTAGGTGCTCCGGAAGGGTAAGCATGTCCTGCTCCACTAGCGACACCCGTCATACGATCAGTGAGGTGTATATTGTTTTGAAAGTTCTGATATGAGGCTGATTGGAAATACCATTTTCTAACCCTTAGACAAAACCAATAAAAATCCATGGTACGCGTTATACTTCTCTAACCCTAAAACAGTACCAAGGTAAAAATTTGAAGAGCTGTTGTTAGTCTCTTAAGTATTCAAACATTAACCAGGACAAACCAGTAGCACGAACATCACCAACGAAGACAAAACTAAAATATAACAGTTTGATATACAAGACAACACAAAAAAAGTAAAACCACTGACAGTGTGAACTCCCATAAAAACCGAGAGTGACATCAGGTGCTCCGGAACTGTGTAAGCATGCCCTGCTCCAGTAGTGGCACCCGTCACACTAGTAGTGAGTCAAGCCAGGGTCGAGTCAAAACCGGGTATGTCAAATCCGTGAAGACGTGAAATCTAGTTGAAAATGTCCGTTTTCATTTGGGACACAGACACGTCATATCTGCCAATCATGTCATGGTGACGGTCATAGAATTTCTGAAGGGACGAAAGTAACAAAGGCTGAACAAATCTCTGACTAAGCAGCTTCTGGAGCAGTGTTTTTGCTCTGTTCAAAAAATCACTGTATACACTACATGCTCGGCAGTAACGAATCAACTGTGAAATGTACACTCTATATGCTGGAGAGGTAGGTATATTGCTGCTAAGAAAGGGAAAGTTCACAATTGGGAGGTTAGTCATCACGTTTGTCATATAGCTTAGATTTCAAACGTCCATCTTCGTCAATGTATATCAAAAGATCTAAGTACGAAGCTGAAGTAGGTGTATCAGTAGTCTTTTTATTTCAAGCTCATTGGGATAGATCTGGTGTAAATATTCCTTGAATTTTGGATTATTAAGAGAAAGTACATCGCCTATGTAGCGGAAGCTGAAATTAAAGGACTGGGCTAAATGATTTTGTTTTTTCTTTGCCAGCCCTTGTAAAAACTTGGCCTCGTACGAGAAAGGAAAGAGATCAGCTAAAAGTGGCGCGCAGTTAATCCCCATGGGAATCCCGATTGTCTGCTGAAAAACGCGACCTCCAAATTCGACAAAAATATTGTCTTTTAAAAATTCCAACATCTTGATTACCTCATTCTCTGTGTACTTCTTGTTTGACTCAGTGTGATTCTTAACGAACTATGTTTTGTCTTTCCCTACTACTAAATAAGTGTATCTGCGTTCTCTGTTTTTAGTACAGAAACATTGATGTATCAAATCGGAAAAGTTTGTATGCTATGGCAATGGGTGAGACTGCTAGAAGCTAACTGTTCGAGGAGATCTCTAGAATTTTTTAGAATCCACATCTGATTGACGCCGCCTTATCACAGTAGGTTTTCAGGCCATCTCTGACTGCGGTCAATAAAGTAGTAAGGAGCTTGGAAAGTGGCTTAGTGGTGCATCTGGAGGATATGAATGATACCTGAATGAACAAGTTTTAAACAAAAATGGCGGAATAATACCACTGAGACACCTTACACAAAGATCAACAAATTATGAAAAAGAAAGGAAATGGGGTAAATGTCAGCATCCCATATCCTTGTTAAAACGACCCAAAAACAAAGCATCTAGAGGTCACCGTACGGTCTTCAATACAGTGAGGAACCTCACAACATATAGCAAGCCCTAAATGGCCCCAAAAAGGTAAAAAAAGTGAATAAATCAATGGAAACAAACCACATCCAATAACCCAAATATCAAGAAACTAAAATTTTATAAGAAGACAAGGATTCTAAAACCAAACGATTAACTCCTACCATCGTAGTTTTGTCCTTAGCTATGATTATTCGGATTTCGTTTGGTTTTATGCATTTTAAAATTTTTTTAAATTATGGATTTCCTTTGTTTGGGTTCTAGTGCTGCTGATGAGGAATAAATTTCCGAAATGGCCATACAGCTCATTAAAATTATATTGCAGTTGGAGTTAATATATGTACTATGGTCTCATGTTCATTTACTCCATATCCTTTCGTAAAGGACAATGACCAACATATTCCTGAGTTGGGACAGGCGCAAACATTGCAATGGCGTTAAACTCGTTTTCTTGGATCCAAACCCTCCCCCTATGTGTGGTGAACGGCTAAAAAATAGATACACAAAAAGACTCACAGTAAAAATCAAATTAAAAAAAAGTCCAACTTATCGAGACGAGTACCCTTACAATGAAGTACATAAAACATGAAAACAATACACACAGGTACTGTCCGGACAAATGCTCGCAGTTACTGACAGCTAGCTTAGGACATAGTTTCCGTTGACTATGATATCAAGCCTTCTTATGTTTGTTTTTCCTCTACTTGATTTCAACAGGATGTCTTAATTATAAGTAGGAGATGCTTACTCTATCGATACATATGATCTCGCCCATGGTTTTTCATCGGGTTGACCAGTGTTGTTCAATAGTATATGTGTCCCCATTTTTATGCCCTGTCCACAAATGGGGAAGGGGCATTGTATATATAGTGTTACCCTTGTCCGTCCTTCCGTACGTCCGGTTTTGTTTTGCGTTTAAGTACATTTCTCAGAAACTGTAAGAGGTAGAACAATGATAATAGGTCAGTGGGTAGATCTTTGATAACGCTACATAGTTCACTACTTTGACCTATATTTCATGCTTGAGTGACTCTGGTTACCCTTGTCCGTCCTCAGCTTCCGTACGTCCATACGTCCGGTTAAGTGTTGCCTTTAAGTCCATTTCTCAACAGACAATGATGTTTTCTTCGAATTAATTGCCTTGATGAGTACTACCCAAATCATTGACAGTCATGTCCTACTGCTAATATTTCAGAAAGCAAACCAGGTTGGCATATGTTAATCTTATTCCTAGGAAGTACACGTACCAGAGACCATCTGACACGATTTTTGACAATATTTGAGCATATTTTGAAAATGGCCCAATATAGGAACAAAATTCACGCCTAAATGATCGTACATCTTTCTTAGACAGCAAGCCTTAAAGGTCATAATATAAAAAATCTAGATTCTCATCCATTCCGCAAAAAACAACCGAAAGTATGACTTAGATATTTTGCTCATTTGGGTAATTTTCCCCATCTAGAAATTTACATCATTTTGAAATCACTAATAGGAGTATCTCCCTTATGCATAGCTCTGTCCTTAGCTTAATTTTGGCTTTTCTGTTTACATCCTTTTGGTTATTTGTTCTCTATCAGCTTTAACAAGTTTTTCAATTAATGGACTTCCAATTGTTTTGGTTTGATCTGCACTGATGAGACATAAGTTGTCGAAATGCGTATATGCAGAAAATAACTTTGGTGTTTTGTTATTTTTAATAAAACATAGCAGTCATGTCATGCTGACTGCACTTGCAAAGTATTTTAATCTGATATTGGATACTTCTGTTTACCCAGACATATGGACATATCAATATTATTTAAAGGCGGGGACGAGTTAAACCCTGTCAATTACAGAGGGATCTCCCTGATGAATTATTTGAGTAAAATTTTCAAGTCAGTAATAAATAATCGTCTTCTGGATATATTTTAAAATGTCATTAATCCATGACAATTTGGTTTCAGAAAAATAGTAGAACATCAGATAATATTTTTATTTTCAAATCATTAATAAGTGCGTTAATTAAAAAAAAACAAAAAAATTGATGTTTTATTGACCTTAAAAAAGCTTTTGACACAGTTTGGAGGCCTGGACTTTTATACAAGATATTGCAAAACCAAAATATAGGATCAAACCTATACGGCATATGTATAAACACTCTGAGGCCTCGGCTAAAACTTGGGAATATCTATTCGATTTTGTTGATAAAGAAAGGGGGTTAAACAATGGGACAGTTTGAGACCTAACTTGTTTAATATATATGTAAACGATCTACCTGATATATTTGATGGAAGTTGTTGTCCTGTAAAATTAGTAACTAATTCTTTGAATTGTCTGATGTTTGCAGATGATATTTTACTCCTTTTTGAAAGTGCAGAAGGACTACAGATTGACTGATTGATTGATTGAATATTGTTTAACGTCTACTGAGCAATATTTCAGCTATATCAAGACGAGAACAAGTTTGTTAAATAAATAACCACTTTGGGTCATGGAAAGGGTTATGGGACTGGAAATTCTGACTGCCACTGGAAAAGTAGGGTGAAATCGAAAGGGGCGGGGAATTTAGCCTTGTAGCCGATCACCTACGGACCACTCAAAAAAGAGCTTGCTACAAGGGTTCTTTAACGTGCAGGAAGCGTGGCATTTCTTCCAACACGTGGACCTGAGTTTACATCCCATCCGAAAGATGGGTTGTGTATTTATTTATCCCGCACAACCACGGACTGGGTCCTATTTCTATATCCCGGGGTTCTCTCGGGGGTCATCCCCGTTTAGGAGGGGGTCATACCCAGCAAGCCGGAGATACTAGGTCCTATTTCTATATCCCGGGGTTTCCTCAGGGTGAAGGACTACAGAATTCTCTAGATAAATTACATGAATATTGTAACAACTGGAAACTATCAGTAAATGTGAAAAAAGTAAAATTATGATCTTCCAACAAAGAAATGTTATTTACAACAAGTATAAATTTTATATAAATTAGAAAAGGTCCTGAAATATAAATATCTTGGAAATCTTATTGGGGCTTCAGGAAAATTTACCCATTTAGAACTGTCTAAAAAGGGTTGTAAGGTCATGTTTTCCATGTTTCGATATTTAAGGGCATATCCAACAGTTTCTTGTTATATTGTCATTTTCACAATTTTTAGATATACATGTATTGTGACACAAGTACCGAGGATTCCAAAAATGACAAGAAAATAATGGGTCACCGATCTTGTTTCCATGGAAATCGAGGTTAAAAATGGGTTATTTTTGCATTTTTTAAAGAAAAATCAAGTTCTACTGTAAAAAATAATGGATAAAATATTTTCAATCTAATTGATACATAACTGACAGAAAAACAAAGTCAATGTTTTAGAAATTTACAGAAAAAAAAAATTTTGAAAACAGAAAATTTATTGTCAAAATGAGAAAAGGTGACCATATATTAGAAATTGAAAGAGGTAGATATAATAAAATAAACAGAGAACAGCGCTTTTGTAAACAATGTAGCAAAAAATTGATTGATGATGAGGAACATTTCTTTTTCTATTGTCAAAAGAATGAATCCTTAAGAAAAGATTTTTTTTTTATCAAAATAAAAAATATCAATCCACAATTGGTGGAAAATAAAACAACTAATTTTTTTAGAAAATATTAATTGGTAAAAATTAGTAAATAAAATTCGGTTTCTCAGTTTTCGAAAAATTTGAAAGTTCCGAGGGGTGGCGTGGGGGCTGCTACAGCCCGCATTATATATTGTATGGCAATGTAAAGGCTTATTCGATTCACATCCAAGGATTTGCATTATTAAATCTTAATGTCAGCATATAAAGTGCTACCCTCAAGGTCCCCACAACATATCAATAAAACAAATTTAAAAATAGAATCATGTGATCTTCATGATCACGTGCTGTTGAAATCTAGGGAGTGAAATGTATCGAGAAATTCTGATTATAGCAAGTCTTTTCGTCAGTTTCACTGTTTCCCTCCAGGAATGTAATTTGCCTCCATCATTATGGTGTTCGACTCATGAAACAGCAAAACGCTGCAAGGTATTTAGTTTCTTATTTTGCATTGTTTACATGTTTCATAACCGTTGAGTTACCTCCCCCTTTGCGTCCTACAACAACTATTTTTGACAAGTCGAATTTTTCAAGATTGATTAACACAAGGAATTTTGAGATAAGTAAAATTGTACTTAAGAATTCCAAATTTTCATAAGCCACAAAAGGGGGATATGGGTAACTTAGATGATAGCTTGCGGACCCCCCCCCCTCACTTTCCGAAAATCAAATCAAATCAAATCAAATACTTTTATTGGACATAAGCACAGTTTATACATGACATGTGGGTAATCCAAAGTAAAAAAGAAAGAAAGAATACAATAACAAAAAGATAAAGAAAAAGTATTCAGAGTAATAAGGTCCCGGGGGGGGGGGGGTACTCTCAAATTTTACCCATACATAGGCTCGCCCCAGAGAAAAAATTATACCCCCAAAAAAATACCAAAATTTGGAAGTACACCCAAAAAAATACCCATTATAATAATACACCCCAAAAAAATACCTTACAAAATTATAAATCCCCCCAAAAATACCAAAGATTTTTTATGTTCTGTCATTTATTTTTTTTATTGGCCAAACTGTCATTGGTCCGCCTGTTCAATGCTATGTAAGAAAAATACAACCATTCCTAGGATTTTTACTAAGCTGCTGAATCACTATCAATTAGTGAAGAGTCCATCAAATAATAGGGATACGTCGAAGTTTGGTGCTATACTGTATACAAAAAAACATATTTTTTTTTCAGAAAATGCATGTACCCCATTAAAATACCAACAAAATATGAAACACCCAAAAAAATGCTAACATTTTTTGCAACCCAAAAAATAGCAAAATCTAAAATTTTTACCCCCAAAAAATAGTCCAAGCCTATGTACAGGAAATTTTTGGGAGTATCCCCCCCCGGAATAAAGTATCAAAGATTTCATATTGAAATGGACCATAAAATGTTAAGAAATAGTATTAGCTGACTTGACCCAAAGTGTCAGTCTGAACTATTTCCTTTTTTCGTCTCCTCCTCTAGCTGCAACCACTAAAGGAAATTCAACCAAATTTTACAGTCCAGTGATATATGGAAGGCCCTTCACAAAGATTGCTAATTTCACTCCCATTCAACAAAAAACTAGCTTACCACCGGTGCGGAACTTAGTTTAACATTGGACCCAAACGAAACATCATTTTTCGTCCTATTGAAGCATATTTAACTAAAATGCACTGGAATGATGTAGAAGGCCATTTAAAAAAAATTCCAATTTTGTTACAAATCGACAAAATACATGTCTCCTAGCACAGAGCACAGTTCAGTTAAAGTTGACACTGTGAGAAAATTTATATTTTGATCATCTCTTCTATAACCTTTCATGAAGCAAATTTAACAAAAACTTTACATGAATGACGAATGCAATGTCCTCAAATGACTCATTTCTTTCCGATCCTGCAAGAAACATGCATGACCACAATTACTCATTTCATTCCTATTCGACAAAAAAAAAGACATGACCACCACCACGGAACTGAGTTTTACATTGGATCCTATTTAAAAAAAAAAAACATCATTTTTATTATCTTCTCTGAAATTATTGAAGCAAATTTAACGAAACTGCACTCGGATGATGTGACTATAAGGTCCTTTACAAAAATTGCTTATTATTTTTTTTTATTTGACAAAAGTATGGCGGCCAGTCTGGAAAATTGTTTAACATTTAGGGAAAATATCATTTTTATAATCTGCATTTAAGAGCGATTCAGGCCCAATATCTGAGTCTCTCTTGTTTCTAGAACTATATATTGGAACCCAAAATTTTGAAGGCTGCATGGATCCGCCGATGCTAAGCTTAGATCAAACCAAAAAAAAAAGGCTTTTTTGTTAGATTAATCATGTTAAAGACATTTTTGGGATACAAAGGGTTCCTTGTTGTGATTGTTGCCCGCACACATAATGTGGGGCGACATATGGAAATCACTTTAGTCGCCCTGCGCTGTCGTCGTCGTGTTTGTTGTTGTAGTCCCTGGCACTTTTTCGTAATACTTTTCTCGTAACTACAAATCACAGAAACTTGAAATTTTGTATGTGACTTTAGTATGGTGGTTCCATATTGAGGCTTGTTTAGGGTATATTGGGATACGGGATATTTGCCACTTTTGTTAATGGGATATGGGATATTTTAGGCAAAAAGTACTGGGATATGGGATATTTTAACTCTGGAAAATGGGATATTTCAATAATTAATGGGATATCTTTAATTTTCAAGGGATATTTTAGTCCAGACTTACTGGGATATGGGATATTGGGACCCCCTAAACAAGCCTCCATATTGCGCTTATCAAATTCAGGTCTGTCAAACATCTACTTCCTCTTTACTGACTTAGAAGGGGATCACTTAAGCCGTTGTTGTTCGTTCCACTTTTCGTATCACTTTTCTCATTGCTCTTTTCTAGCCATAAAAATTAATTTTATGAATGAATTGATGGAAAGAAATTCATTACTTCCCACCAACAACCCTCCCCTTTTTACCGCCCCACTCCTAACCCTCTGACTTAGGGAAACTCGGGGGCTTGAGTACTCATTGGATCCTGAGCTTTGCGTGTATTTCTAATCCATGTAGCCAACTGAACTCCTATGTACTACAGGAAACTCCAGTTAAAGCAAGGAAACCCCGAGTTTCCTAGGAAAACCAGTTTTCTAGAGTTTTGGCGAAATTCAATGCATAAACAAATAAAGGGATATGGAGTAAATGTACATGGGACAAAATCCCTCTTGCCTTTCGAACAAAATATTTACAATATAAAAGTTAACTATTTCACACTATGTTTCTTTTTTTTTTAGGTATATGAACAATGTAAAGAGTTCCACACAGTACAGAAGAATGCAGTTCCTGTGAACCTTACATTATACCACGAGTCCATGTGTCCGGATTGTATTAATTTTATTACAAAATCATTATGGGAGGCTTACAATACAGTTCCAACAATATTCACGATTACAACAGTTCCTTATGGTAATGCAAGGGTAAGTTGTACTTTTGAACGAGTTTACTTTGAAGAAGTTGAACTTCTTTTGCAGTTATGGCTTTCCATGTTATTGGATTCTAATTCTGCTGATGAGAGGTTACCTTGAAACACGTGTACAGCATAACGAAATTTACGGTATTTTTATGAAACTTGGGTAAATATGAAATAATCAAGGAAGATAACTCACTTACCGGTTTAGAAATATGTTAACTCGCAATCGTAGCTACTCGGTCTTTTCCGCTACACTTGGCCGAGTAGCTACGATTGCGAGTTAACATATTTCTAAGTCGGTAAGTGAGTAATCTTCCTTGATTATTTCATTTTTAGTATAAATATTTGAAAAAACTGAAATATTGACAAAACAAAAAGGATACTAACAGAAAACGAGGAACTAACATGAAAATGTCGAAATTCATCACTACGAAAAGGGGGCCCTCTACCAGATCAGAAAATGTATTGTTGAATTTTGAAACCAGTTTTTATTTCTGGACATTCACACTTTCTATGATTATGAAAATTGGAAAATCAAGTATTTCGTCAGTGTAGTAGTTTTATTTTGCAACTTATGTACGTTTTCAAGATATCAACGATTCCGCACTCTTGATGGCGACGGATTTTTGTGATAATTTGCCAGTTTCTGGGTTTTATATGTCAGCTAATTAATGTTCAATATATTCTCCTGTAACATATGTCATTGCTGAATAATGAATATGAAACCCACATTCTACAAATTACACCGATAATAAATGTAGAAATAATATGAATGTGTTTTTTTTTCAGGAAAAGAAAGAACCATTCACAGAGAAATACAAGTATACCTGCCAGCATGGGGAAGAGGAGTGTATAGGAAACTTAATTGAGGTAACAATAAACAAAATGGTCGGCGTTGGAATGCTGGTATACGTAACAATGTGTATCCCCTTTTTTGCAAGGTCTGATATGACCTTATCGTACATGTATGGATGCAAGAATGAGACGAATCGGTACAAGAAAAAAATAACTAAAGTATCAGTGGTACAATCCTTCAATTTCTAGCAATAAAGCATTCCCATATTGACGAAGCTCCTGGTGATAAATGTATGCTCACCCTTCAAGAACACATTCTAGAGAGGATGCTCATCCTTGGAATCATCCTACAGAGGATGCCCATTCATTCATCTTACAAAAGATGCTCATTCGTCCGTCTTATAGAGGATGCTCATCCCTGGACATACCCTACAGAGGATGCTCATTCTTCCATCCTGCAGAGGATGGAATTCATCAATTCTAAAGGGGATGCGCATCCTTGGAACCAGCCTACAGAGGATGCTCTTCCTTCCATCCTACAGACGACGCCCAGCCTTCCAGCCTGCAGAGGATGGAATTCATCAATTCTAAAGGGGATGCGCATCCTTGGAACCAGCCTACGGAGGATGCTCTTCCTTCCATCCTACAGACGACGCCCAGCCTTCCAGCCTACAGAGGATGCTCATCGTTGGAACCAGCCTAGAGAGGATGCTCATCGTTGGTACCACCCTACAGAGGATGCCTCTCTATCCATCCTACAAAGGATGCCCAGTTTTTCATCCTACAGGTGATGCTCATCCTTGGAACCACCCTATAGAGAATATTGATCCTTCAATCCTACAGGGAATGTACATCCTTGGAACAACCCTACAGAGGTCAGAGGATGCTAATCCTGCCATCTATAGAAGATACTCATCCTTTCATCCATTCATTCCACAGAGGATGCTCATCCATCCTTGGAACTTCCCTTCAGAGAATGCTCATCCTCCTGACTTACAGAGGAATACGATGATGTTCATCCTTGGAACCATCCTACAGAGGATGCTCATCCAACCATCCTACAGACGATAATCATCCTTGGAACCAGCCTACAGAGGATGCTCATCCTTCTATTCTACAGAGGATGCTAACCCTTCTATTCTACAGAGGATGCTAACCCTTTTATTCTACAGAGGATGCTCATCCTTCCATCCTACAGAGGATGCCCATCCTTCCATCTACATAGGATGCTCATCCTTCCATCCTACAGATGATGCATATCCTGCAATCCTACAGAGGATGCTCATCATTCCATCCTATAGAGGATGCTCATACATCTATCCTACAGAGAATGCTCATCCTTTAAACCGTCCTACAGAGGATGCTCATCCTTGGAACTACCCACTTGAGGATGTTTTTTTTTCATCTTACAGTGGATGTTCATATCCTTGGAACCACCCTACAAAGGATGTTCATCCTTCCATCCTTTTGATGATGCTCATCCGTCCATCTTACAGAGGATACTAATCCTTACAGCCTATTGAGGATGCTCATCCTTTGAACCACCCTACAGAGGATGTTCTTCCTTTCACCCTACAGAAGATGCCCAGCCTTCCATCCTACAGAGGATGCTCATCCATTTATCCTACAGTGGATGTTCATCCTCGGAACCATCCTTCAAAGGATGTTCATACTTCCATCCTACTGGAGATGTTCATACTTCCATCCTACTGGAGATGTTCATCTTCAAACCTACAGAGGATGCTCATCCTTGCAGCAAATTGAGGATGGTCATCCTTGCAGCCTATTGAGGGTGTTCAGGCTTCCATCATACTGAGGATGCTCATGCATCCACCATACAGAGGATGCTCATCCTTCCATGCTACAACAGATACTCATCCATCCATCCTACAGAGAATGCTCATCCTTGGAACCACCCTGCAGACATGCCCATCCTTCCATTCTACAGAGGATGCTCATCCTTGCAGAAAATAAAGTAACGGTAACTTCGGTATAATGTTATCCATCCTACAACAGATACTCATCCATCCATCCTACAGAGAATGCTCATCCTTGGAACCACCCTACAGAGGATGCTCATCCTTCCATTCTACAGAGGATGCTCATCCTTCCATTCTACAGAGGATGCCCATCCTTGGAACCATCCTTAAAGGGATGCTTATCCTTCCATCCCACAGAGAATGTACATCCTTGTAACCTATAGAGGATGCTCAATCTCTAAAAACATATTGTCATGCAGTGGATGCTCGTACTTTCGGGGCTCCCGATCCGTCAGAGTATGCGTATCCTTCCGGAGAATCTGATTCTACAGATGGTCGATGCTTATCTTTCCGGAGCTCTTAGTCCTTCAGAATATGCTTATCTATCCGGAACGACTGATCCTTCAGAGGATTCTCTCCCTTCTGAAACTAACTTATTCTTCAGAGGATGCTCACCCATCAGGAACAACTTAATATACAGAGGAGGCAATCCTCTTCAGAGCACCTGATCCTGCAGAGGATGCTCACCCTTTGGGAGTACATGATCATGCAGACAATATTCACCTTTCCGGAGCACGTGAGTGATCCTACAGCGGATAATCAGCCTTCTGGAACACCTCATCATATGAAGGATGTTCACCTTTCCAGAAAACCTAATAACGCAGATGATGCCTTTCTGGAACACCTTATCCTACAGAGGATGTTCACGCTACTAAACACCTGATTCTTCAGAAGATGCTCACCCTTCCGGAGCATCTGATTTAGGAGATGATGTTCTTCCTTCCGGAGCACCTGATCCTACAGCGGATGCTCACCTTTCTGAAACACCTGATTCTTCAAAAGATACTTACCTTTCCCGAGAATCTGATCTTGGAGAGGATTTTCATCCTACCGGAGCACTTGAACCTATAGAGGATGCTTATCATACCGGAGCACCTGATCCTACAGCGGAAACTCGCTCTTCTGGAGCACCTTAAATTTCAGAAGATGCTTTCCCTTCCGGAGCATCTGATCTTTGAGAGGATTTTCATCCTACCGGAGCACCTGATCCTGTCTATAGAAACTGCCCATCCTTCCGGAGAATCTGATCTTTGAGAGGATTTTCAACCTACTGAAGCACCTGATCCTACATAGGAAGCTCATCCTTCTGGCGCACTTGATCCTACAGAAGATACCATGGGCCGGTGCTTCAATACAGGATTAATCGTCGCTACTCGGCCATTTCCGTTACATTGAAAAAATATGCGGTAAATTAAATGGCTGGTAAGTATAGTGACTAAAGACCACATTTTTGAAAGTATCTAAGTTTATAAAAATGATGATGAAACTTAGGACAATTTGCTTTACTTTGTGCACTTATCATGTGGGTTTAGCATTATTGTTAGATCCTCATTGTTTAATTTGTGTCCTTGTATCTTTTAAACATTTAAGAATTTGGATTTCTACATGGTGTTCCAAATGTTTTTGTTTTTATATGCACTGAATGGCCATCTGCTGAATCTAAAATTTACTTCTATTGCGGTATTTTTCTTACTACGTTAATATAAAATGAAATAATTTGTCACAGTATAGTATAATATTGTTTTCTTGTTTTCTCCAAATTAATTTTTCCTATAATGATATAAAACTTATCATTTCAGACTTGTGCCATTTATTACTTGAAGAACGAGACAAAAGTATTTGTATACAGCCATTGTATTGCTAACATAATAAAGACCAAGTATAGTCAGAACTTTACAAAAGTAGCTGAAAAGGTAAGGCCGTTGTTTTTTTATTTTTAGTTTTACGAATCCTCCTACTATAAACAATCTACCCTAAAAATTGCCCTTTGAATGTTATTTCTATTTTTTTTCTACCTTACAAATGCTTGGCCTAATTTTCAATAAAATTCTTATTATTTTAATCCAAATTAGATTTTTTTGCCCGACCTCAATTTTTCGTGAATTTTATTTTTTATTTTTTCCCTCCTCCTACCCACCAACATTTAGGAAAAATTTCGTAAAACTAAAAATTAAAAGAAAAGAGTGGCCTAATTTATAGTCATATAGGTATGAAAAAGATAGGAAATGGGGTAAATGTCAAGGAGACAACATCCCATATCCAGGTTAAGACGACCCAAAACAAAGCGTCGAGGGGTCACCGTACGGTCTTCAACACAGTGAGGAACCTCACACCATATAGCAATCCCTAAATGGTCCAAAAGGGTTAAAAGTGAATAAATCAATGGAAACAAACCACATCAATAACCCGAATATCAAGAAACTAAAATTTCATAAGAAGACAAGGACAAACCAATGGCCAACATATTCCTGACTTGTGACAGGCACAAAAATTGCGAGGGATTAAACTCGTTTTCTCGGATCCAAACCCTCCCCTTTTTGTGGTGAATGACTAAAAAATAAATACACAAAAAGACTCACAGTAAAAATCAAACTAGACAAAAGTTCAACTTATCAAGACGAGTACCCTTACAATGAAGTACATAAAACATGAAGACAATACACACGGGTACTGTCCGGACAAATGCTGGCAGTTACTGACAGCTAGCTAAGGACATAATTTCCGTTGACTATGATATTAAGCCTTTTTACAATATGAAACTTCAATTGTAATACTGTGCAAGTACTTTTATTCGTGGACATCAATTTTCGTGGTTTTCATAAATATCATTATTTCGTGGGTACTTAAATTCGAGGTTTCAAATTCTGTGTATTAACACTCAAACAAAAAATGCATTTCGTTGGGAACTTAATTTCGTGGTTTTAGTCAACCACGAAATCCACGAAAATTGGAACCCCACGAATAATAGTACTTTCACAGTACTTCTAAACAGATTTCGTATAAAAACATATCATGCAATTATGAAAGAAGAACATGATATTGTGCATACAATGCCAAACACTGCCAATATGAAAAATTGTTTAAATTTTAGTTATGGTGTTAAGCATTTAGGTTAATATGTTTATTAATGCTATTTTTTACCCTTGCGGGTTGACAGCATACATATACAAAACACAAACAATTATAAACAATGAAACATATATACATTTAGAACAATAAAAATTATGCATCTCCTCAGTGCTAGTGACTTTGAATGAAAGGGGCAACAAGATGCAAAAGACAATCAGACGACAAGATGATCAATATTGTCAAAAGAATGAACCATTAAGAAAAGATTTTTTATCAAAATAAAAAATATGAATCCACAATTGATGGAAAAAAAATACAAGAAGATTTTTGGAAAATATTTTGTCGTCTGATTGTCTTATGCACTTTGTTGCCCCTTTCATTCAAAAGTCACTAGCACTAAAGGAGAGTGGACTCAACATAGATGCATAATTTTTATTGTTCTAAATGTATATATGTTTCATTGTTTATAATTGTTTGTGTTTTGTATATGTATGCTGTCAACCCGCAAGGGTAAAAAATAGCCTTAATAAACATTACTTAATATTTTTGCCAACAAAAACCGGAAGTAAAGATTTAACAACAATGCTGTATTTATATCCTTTATGAATAAGTTTCTTCAACGGATTAATAAGTTTTGAAGGACAATTTTTGAATTTATGCGCTTCCATAGAAGTTTGGATGTGAAATGCCCTATTGTATAAGAGCCCTGCATGTAGAACCAAATTTTCATAATAAGTCATTGTGTCTATAATAAAGTTTAGAGAATGTTTTTATCAATTAATGATATCTAAACCCTTGATGTAGATGTTAGAGTTCTGTCGTTGAAGTAGGAAACATCACTACAAACTCGTGCATATCGAACAAGTTGACTGAGAAATGTAGACCCCGTAAGAAGGGGCTAACGGAACATCGCTGACGAGATAGGGAAAATTGACTATTGGGAAGGAGAAATCATCCCTTTTATCATAAACTTTAGTGTTTTATTGATATATCAAGATCAAGAAAAGGAGTATGATCACTGCTGCTTTTGGATTTATATAAAGTAAGTTCGGCAGGATGAATTTCATCTGTAAATTCAGAACATTTGGAGCCAAAATATTGTCCAAATATTTATATGTATATATTGTTGAAAATATACACTAATTGATTTGAGAAGGGTCTTTTTGAATTTTTGCCATGAATTGTGACACGTAGCAAAAAAGAAATAAATCTGCTATGAGAGGTGCACAGTTGGTACCCACCACAGTAGGTACAGTCTTCCCGGTTGTTGCTTGGATGCCTTTCCTGACAGACAAAAGTTGATAATTTAGGCATGCGTGACCTCGAATATCTCAGTAAAAATGTTTGCTGTTTGTGTTCGATTTTGTCTTTGTAGCCGCAACAGCGTCCACATTTGGAGTTTACATCTCCCACCTCATTCGCTACTCAAAGGCCTGTGGTCGATACAGTGAATTCTTTGATAGAGCCCGCTCAGGTAAAAATCACGTCCGGACAGGATAGTATCGTTTGGACCTGAAGGCATCTTTTGTGTATGACCGAAATATCAGACACAAATTTTCTACTTTTAAGAGGACCAGCTGTAAATAGACAAACCCAGTTACACACACACACACACACACACACACACACACACACACACATATATATATATATATATATATATAAA
>MJUU01073566.1:8210-30256 GCA_002080025.1 Modiolus philippinarum | reverse complement strand
AACTTTATTGAAAAAAAAAACTATTTAACCCATTAGGGTTATAGCAAAGACATTTAAACAATACATTTAAACAATGATAACAAATATGAACAAAAATGAAAAAGTAAGACATTATTATTCTGATACTAAAACAGTATGAGGGTCATCTTTCCTCAGTTATAATGACTGCTGTATATAAGATACCACTGTTTTATTATCATCGGGTGTTGACGGATTAAGAATAAGAACAAGTTTGTCTAATTGGTTTAGTAAATTAAAATGTGTTATATTACACTGATAGTAATCTAAAAATTGCTTTCGACATGAAGAATTAATTTTACAGTTGAAAAAGAAGTGGAACTCATCCTCTATAACGTTACAAGTTTTACATAGTCTTTGACATCTTGGAATGTTTTTATACCTCCCTTCTTCAATTAACAACATATGGTCACTAACTCTGAATTTAGTTATAAGTCTTCGAATCTCTTTTTTTGGATGTGAAAGGTAAAATTCGGGCATGTTATATATATATATATATATATATATATATTCTATCACTTTACCTACTTATCCCGAATTCGGAAATTCGAAACTAATTTTATTTTTGGTGGATTGTGACTAAATTCTGCGTAAATTAAAAACCAAATTCGAGAAAAGAAGGGTTCAAGCCCCCAATCCCCTTTCCAGGATTAGCCAATGCACTTTTGTACAGAATCTGACTTCTGTGCCTGTATAATCGCCTCCTTGTATTTTATATGCTACAAACTTATTTTTCCATGCATTTCCGACATTAAAAAGTTTGTCCCCTTTTTAGATCATTTTACGCCTCTTGAAAAGAAAATATGGCCTGCGTTTACAGTATGGTAGATGTTGGATAGGTAAATGAATACCAAAGGCAGTTTCGAAAAATATTATTTCGAAAAAAAAAAATCAAAAACCAAATTACAAAAAAGATACCGATTCCATTTTAAAGCTAAAGAACACAATATAAATCTTGAGCATGTTGTAGTAGTAATCGAATTTTATATGCTAAAGAACGTAATATAAATTGTACACGATGAACAGTTGATTTAATGAAAACTCACTTTGATCTGAATTTCAGTGTGCTAAAGAACAGAATATAGATTTTGACCAAATCAACACTTGTGCTAACGGAAAACTCGGAAATCTACTGGAACACCAGATGGCATTGAGGACAGACGCCTTAAACCCTCCCCATAAATATGTTCCATGGGTTACAATTAACGGTGTAAGTTTATGATATAATGGAACACCTCGTGGCTTTGAGGACAGACGCATTTAATCCTCCAAATAAGTATGTTCCATGGGTTACAATTAACGGTGTAAGTTTATGATATAATGGAACACCTCGTGGCTTTGAGGACAGACGCATTTAATCCTCCCAATAAGTATGTTCCATGGGTTACAATTAACGGTGTAAGTTTATGATATAATGGAACACCTCGTGGCTTTGAGGACAGACGCATTTAAGGGGGTAGACCTGGGGGAGCCTAAAATTTTCCACTCGATTAATTTTCTTAATATTTTCAGTATTAAAACTACACATGTTCATGTCAACTTTCAGCCATTTTCAACAATTTTTACCGCCCCGTTTTATGTCTAGTGGTCATCAAAGATACCCTGTTTCCTCATATTATTTGGTCCATTCAGGACTTGATTGTGGTGTATAAATTGGCTCTAATTAAATTTTTATTTGATTTAAAATAATTTCAAATGCAAAATTCTGTAGTTTAGGCATGTGTGAAAGTAATCATGAATAATGATAGTTAATTTAAATAGTTTGAACTGAAATACATGGGTGTTCTGAATAATATAGGCTGACATTTTTACTCTATTTTGGTCACTATTCAACGCTTCTTTTAAAAAATTCTGTCGTTTAATTTTCACCAAAAACTGAGAATAGAAAGAAAACTAGTATATGTAAGATATAGTAAAATTTTAGAAAATTCTACCGTCACAGTTTTTCTTAATTTAGAATTAAGTCGGTAAAAATCAATAAAATTGTCAAATCTCTGCTATAAATTACCTCCCTTGGAAGAAATCCGACTTTTACATAATTTTATTATCTTTGGACAGCATTGCAAAAAATGGATGGTAAAATGCACTCATTATAAATAACTGGATGTTGGGTATTTGTTTTTATGACAAAATTAATATTTATTTGCTGTGTGGAAAAATTTTTAGAATTTTGAAATTTTGATAATACCTGTTGTAATGATTCTATTTGTTTGTGTAAGTAATAAAAAAGTGAAAAACAGAGTTATCTCCTCCTACCCCAGGTCTACCCCCTTAATCCTCCCAATAAGTATGTTCCATGGGTTACAATTAACGTTGTAAGTATTATGATATAATGGAACACCTCATGGCTTTAAGGACAGACGTATTTAGTATGTTCCATGGGTTACAATTAACAATGTTAGTATTATAATATGGTGGAACATTAAACTGCTTTGAGGACGGACGCTTTAATACTCCCTATAAATATGTTCCATGGGTTACAATTAACGTTGTAAGTATTATGATATAATGGAACACCTCGTGGCTTTGAGGACAGACGTATTTAGTATGTTCCATGGGATACAATTAACAATATTAGTATTATAATATGGTGGAACATTAAACTGCTTTGAGGACGGACGCTTTAATACTCCTATAAATATGTTCCATGGGTTACAATTAACGTTGTAAGTTTATGATATAATGGAACACCTCGTGGCTTTGAGGACAGACGCCCTAAATCCTCCCCATAAGTATGTTCCATGGGTTACAATTAACGGTGTAAGTTTATGATATAATGGAACACCTCGTGGCTTTGAGGACAGACGCATTTAATCCTCCCAATAAGTATGTTCCATGGGTTACAATTAACGGTGTAAGTTTATGATATAATGGAACACCTCGAGGCTTTGAGTACAGACGCATTTAATCCTCCCAATAAGTATGTTCCATGGGTTACAATTAACGGTGTAAGTTTATGATATAATGGAACACCTCGTGGCTTTGAGTACAGACGCATTTAATCCTCCCAATAAGTATGTTCCATGGGTTAGAATTAACAATGTTAGTATTATAATATGGTGGAACATTAAACTGCTTTGAGGACGGACGCTTTAATACTCCCCATAAATATGTTCCATGTGTTACAATTAACGGTGTAAATATAATGATATAATAGAACACATAATGGCTCTGAGGACAGACGCCTTAAATCCTCCCCATTAGTATGTTCCATGGGTTACAATTAACGGTGTAAGTACTATAATATGGTGGAAAACCAGATGGCCTTGAGGACAGACGCCTTTAATACTCCCAATAAGTATGTTCCATGGGTTACAATTAACAATGTTAGTATAATGATATGTTGGGACACCAAATGGCTTTGAGAACAGGTACCTTAAATCCACCCAATAAGTATGTTCCATGGGTTACAATTAATGGTGCTAATATAATAATATAATATGCTGAAACGCCAGATGGCTATGAGGACACATGCAGATGCACTTAACCCATCCCGATGAGTATGTTCCAAGGGTAACAATTAACGGGGTATATATACAATATTGTGGAACGCCAAATGTCTTAAATCATCCCCATAAGTATGTTTCATGTGTATCAATTAAAGGTGTTTATAAATATGGTGGAACACCGAATTACTTTGAGGACAGACGCATTAAAGTCTCCCATAAAAAGTTCCATGGGAAACAATTTACGAAGTAAGGGTCATGAAATGATGGAACACCAAATGGCTTTGAGGACAGATTCTTTAAATCATCCCAGGTATGTTTCATGGGTTACAATTAATGGTGTTAGTATATGGTGAAACACCAAAGGGCTTGGAGGACAGACGCCTTAAATCATGTAAATACTTCCCAGAATTATGTTCCGTGGGTTACAATTAACGGGGTAAGTGTAAAGATAATTGAACACCAGTGACTTTGAGGACAGACACCTTAAATACGGTAAACAATAATATGACAGAAAATTGAAGAGTCCTATCATTTGTGCTTTAAATTTAAAATTTAGATAAATTCTGTACAGATGTATAGCATTTTTTTTCTTTAGAAAATGCGAATCAGTCAAGTTCTAACCAAGTTTATTCTTTACAGGTTCACACTGAAGAGATTGAGAAGAAAGCTGAAAATGATTTAGTAAAGCTAATATGTGATACATATCAGGTAGGCGTATCTGTCACTCGACTGAGTGATTAAGTAAAGCTAATCTGTGATCAATATCATGAAGCCGGATCTAGCTGTCACTCGCCTGAGTGAAATGGTAAAAATAGTATGTGATACATACCAGGTAGTATTGTTCGTCACTCGACTGAGTGATATAGTAAAACTTGTCTGCGATACATATAAGGTAGGCATGTTCACCACTCGCCTGAAAGACAAATGTTCATCGTACTTAAAAAATGATACAATCATAAGTCCATCAATATGGCAAAACAACATAAAAGAAATATAATGAACAAAAAAAGAAAGAACCGAGAACGGAAGGCACGCTTTCCATCTATTTTGACAATATTTGTTTTATTAACAAATAAAGGGATATGGAGTAAATGTACATGGGACAAAATCCCTATAAATACATGGTAAGATTGAGCAAATGGAACAATGCTTTCATAGTTGTTCTTCATCTTGAAATCACCATGAAGCCTTCAACAAGGAACAAATACTCCCACCTCATAGTAAGTTCAATGTCTCTTCCTTGTGCAGAAGAAAGCACACATAAATGTTGAGTACCAGAATTCTATACTCCTGAACAGTTGATAAAGAATAAATGCGTTAAATGTCTGAAAAGAAATGCCAAATTCATCTAGAGCAAGATGTTTGCATGATAGAGATGTCTCTTCCTTTTCTTTAGATGTTGTAACTTTCTACACGAAAAAAAATAGTATCACTTTTC
Organism: Modiolus philippinarum; assembly: GCA_002080025.1. Lineage (NCBI taxonomy): Eukaryota > Metazoa > Mollusca > Bivalvia > Mytilida > Modiolidae > Modiolus > Modiolus philippinarum. The sequence continues at coordinate 25,351 of MJUU01073566.1, read as the reverse complement.
CTTTACACCAATGAAAAATCCATATAGTCTTTAAAATTCAATTTGTTGTAGCCTACAGCACAAACGGCAAACATTACATTGCTCTACGTTAAAAAAAAAGAACAGGATACACTGGAGTAGGTTCATGGGCTCTTGATGGGTTCAGGGCTCTGGATTTGATTCAGGGGCTTTGGAGGAGTAAGCATCCCGGCCCAACATACGTGTCATCCATTGTGATAACAAAATTCTCGAGACGGTATGGTAAATGTCAAATATCAGCGTGAGAAATCATCTTGGAAATATCATTTTAAACTGTAAAAAGGGGGGGGGCAACCACCGAAACCTGAAACTGGATCCGTCAATGATGAATACCCTTCAACTTTTCATCTAAAGAAAAATGAATTTTTCATTGAGAGCAGTTGATTTGTTCATTGCCTTAATCGCAGGAAGTTTGGAAAATAGATTTATTATGACATTGGCGTATCCCAAAGTTGGTGTACGGGGGTTTGTCACCCCTTGTTTGAAAATTAACTTTCAAGTACGATTAATGAAAATAAAATGGTAAAAATAGCATGGAACCATAGATCTGTTTTCTTCAACCATTTGAAATTCGACTTTTTCGAAGGGTGTATGGATCACCTGTGACTGATAATTGTATTATTTTCGTTGCAGGGTCCAAAGCCAAGTGCATGTCAAGAGCCTCAACCAAAGAGAGGGTGTCTAAGATAAGAGATACTTTGATGATATTTGGCAATAATAAATTAATTATGTTGAGAACGTTTTGTTAAATGTGATTTTTTTTTGTTGAAATGTGTATACAATGAGAACTTTTGGAATCCCACCATTTTGTTAAATAAGAGATTAAATTATCTTTAATATTTGCTTTGCTTTTTGTGTGGATGCCAGAAAGTTATCACTAAATTATGTTACTGGATGTGATATATCTACAGGAGAAAGAAAAACGTTGAAAGTTCAAAAGATTATCAAATTATTTCGTAATGTACACAATGTACACAAAAATGTAAACAATATAGACAAAAGTGTACAATGTCTGCAGTAGGAATTAAACTGTATACAATTTGTCATCTATTTGTACTTTAGATTGACAACAACTGTTCACATTTAAAGCCTATTAACTTTTACCGAGTCACATCATGTACACGACGAAAGAAAATGATCTTTTGGACTTTCAACGCCTTTTTTCTACGAGGTATAATAACAATAATGTCCTACAAAATGTTACACCCCAATTCTTCCTACGGCATCTGACTATTGTCAAAGGCACTGGATTTCTTGCTGGACAACATTTATCAGTTTTAGCAACATTGTTAATCAACAGGTCATTGGAATTCCAATGTATACAAATTGTGCACCTCTCATAGTAGATCATGTTATGAACGTGATTTCATTAAAAAAAAAAAACTACTAAGTGGAATCATTAATGACATCATGAAAACAATTATAACAGCAGATATCTTGACGACATGCTCAGTAGACTACCTTTATACCAAGTTTCTAGATTATGTCCACATTAGTAACTGTATCTAGGTATTTGTCCACAAGTACTGCACTGAATCCATCCAGCGGTAATTCTGCATTGCCCTTTCCTGAATTAAACTATCATTATGTACTTTTGATAAAATAAAAAGTCAATTATGATGAAAGGGATGATTTTGATTTCACATTTACTTATTTCACTTTTCCTAACGGCGACGTTCATCTAGCTTTTCAATTTGTACAACTCACACGCGTATGGTCTTCTCTTGATGAATTCAATAATCTTTGACGTTACTATAGAACGTCTAAACTTTTACATTGAAGAATTATTTAATACATTTAAAATGTTACCTGACGTGTCTCATTACTTAAAGCGTTTATCATCTGTTTTTTTTTTTTTTTTTTGGAATTATAGTATAACTAATTGACCGTCGTGAATATCGATAAAAATGTCACGAGTGCCGAACAACGCAGAAGGATTTAACGAGTTGCAGAACTTGTTCTGCAACGAGTTAAATCCACTGCGTTGATCGACACGAGTGACATTTTTATTGATATTCATGACGGCCAATTAGTTATGCTTTTTATTATATAGATTTTCTACTCAAAAACCGAGATTTTAGATGCGGATTATTTTTTTCATGTCAATACGCGAGTTGTTTACTTGACGACGCCATTGAAGAGACATTGTGACGTCGCTTCATTAAGACGTCATCCAGTGACTAAAAATCCTTTATTTTCACCGGTGACAATATGATATTTATTTAACTGAGAAAACTCGATAAATCACCGCTATCTATATAATAAATGATGTTAATAGTGGAAAAAAAACTACGACGTTGCTTATATTTTTACCTATTAGTAGAAGATATCCACAGGATAGTCTTCGGAAATCCGTTGAATTAGCTCTGACGTCTGATATCCTGAATATTGTACAGGCCGTAGTATACTGCATGACCTTCCCCAATATTTCCGATTTCTACTGAATACTATATATGCAAATTACGCCCATAGGGGCCAAGCAAATACAAATACAGTACAAACAAACACATAGTTAACACAACAACAAATGACATATGTAAATATAGATATATTGAGCAACTTTGGCCAACGTGGACTATGATGATCAATTTGGAGTTTGCTTTTTCTTTCATGCGACAGTGTTTTATTAGCAGGCTAGACTCCTTGAGCTTGACGCATCTTTCTAAGTAACGTTTTGTCTCCCTTTTTCGTGTTCAAGATATTGGTCTTGAAGTTTGTAGTCTACCTGTAATGGGTTTTATTCTTTGTTGCAAAATTACACCCCATTGGGGTCAAACAATGCAAAACAATACAAAACATATATATAACATATAATTAACAATTATACAAAAGAACCACAGAATGACTCTCTGACCGGCGTGGACTTTATGTCAATTTAACAGATTCAATATTTTTCAGATTCAATATTTTATTAAAGTCTCACCACTTATAAAACATGATAAAACAAATACATACACAATATACAAGTAAAATATTACAAGTGCCATTCTAAAAAGAATTATGAGAGATTGTTTCAGAAAGACACATATACTATCGGTTAGATATGAAAAAGAAAGGAAATGGGTTAAATGTCAAGGAGACAACATCCCATATCCAGGTTAAAACGACCAAAAACAAAACATCTAGGGGTCACCATATGGTCTTCAACACAGTGAGGAACCTCACACCATATAGTAAGCCCTAAATGGCCCCGAAAAGGTAAAAAAGTGAATAAATCAATGGAAACAAACCACATCCAATAACCCAAATATCAAGAAACTAAAATTTCATAAGAAGACGACCAACATATTCCTGACTAGGGACAGGCGCAAAAATTGCGGTGGGGTTAAACTCGTTTTCTTGGACCCAAACCCCCCCTATGTGTGGTAAATGGCTAAAAACAAATACACAAAAAGACTCACAGTAAAAAGCAAACTAGAAAAAAGTCCAACTTATCAAGACGAGTACCCTTACAATGATGCATATAAATTATCAAAAACAGTACACAAAGGGCACATAATCTTGGTATACTCTTGCAGGAGATATATTTAATACAACAGAAATTACTAAAAAGATGTTGAAGTTTCTGATTTTAATAAAGAGAAATGCAGACTAAAAAAATGAAAAAAATATATTAATAGATAAATATGAAAATCTATTTTTGATAAATTGAAATCTTTAACTATTAACAATAATCTCTATCTTTACAGAAAACTTAAAACAAACTATATTATAGAACCTTATATTGAATTTTGAAAACAGAAAATTAATGGTCAAAATGAAAATAAGTGACCATATATTAGAAATTGAAAGAGGTAGATATAATAATTAAATAGAGAACAACGCTTTTGTAAACAATGTAACAAAATTTGATCGAAGATGAGGATCATTTCTTTTTCTATTGTCAACAAAATGAATCATTGAGAAAAGATTTTTTAATCAAAATTAAAAATATGAATCCACAATTGGTCGAAACAATACAACTAAATTTTTAGAAAATATTTTGTCGTCTTATTGTCTTATGCACCTTCTTGCCCCTTTCATTCAGTCAAAAGTCATTAGCACTTAGGAGAGTGGACTCAATATAGATGCATAATTTTTTATTGTTCTAAATGTATATTATGTTTTATTGTTTAATTGTTTATGTCTTGTATATTATATGTTAATTCTACTAATTATGTTATTCGGTATGAGATTCCAATGGTTCCATTAAAACATTTTTTGAAGATGCCATGCAATTTAGTAAAGACGTTAGATATCCAACTATGCAATCATGTAACTGTTCCAGCTGACAAGACCAACAACAACACCACATTTGTCTACAAATACATCAATAACACGGAGTACAGAGATAGATATTGTTAATTCGAGAACATCCAATGATTTCGAATGTCCTTATAAGACGACTCTTTGCACCATCATAAGTTTTTTAAAGCAGTGTTGTCCAATTTTTGTGCGAAGCAAATGAGTGAGATATACCAAAAGTTCAAAGGAAAAAAACAAGAGATTAAAGGAGAATGCTGCAAAATTTGTCTCGAAATTTCACGCATATTGCGTGAGATTTGGCAGGCCTGAAAAAGAACATGGAAGAGAAAGCATTAACTTATGTAGTAATATCAATTAATACTAGATGGCAGCACAAACTATAAGATTTCACTGCCAGAATGTAAAATTTACTGTCTTTATGTCTAATACAGTCAATGGCAAACGTATTGGTATTGATTCCATACGAATTTTTGTCATTTTTTTTTACTCAATTGTTGCCTAAATTCTGCACGAAATAAAATTCAAGAAAACTGTCTTCCAATCTCCAGAATCCCATTCTGATCAACCAATGTAACAAGACGTGGTCCCCGACTTATCTAAACCGGGCACTATAGCCCTTTCTTGAAAATATTGTTCATTTCATTATATGGTCACTCCAGTCAAATAGGACGTCGAAATTTATTTTTCTTTTTTCATTTCTGGCCATTAATTTCTTACCCGGGATGAATACCAGGAAATGCATGCACTGGGTGACACAAAGGCAGATAAATGAGTTTTCGAAAAAAAAAACATTTTCTCCACATTTGTAACGCGATAGCTTTTTTATCCTGTTCCCGAGAGCTTGAGGTTATTTCTGAACAACATAAACAATTTCTCTGTCTATATACAGTCGAACATCGATGGCTCGAATACCCAAGGGACCAATGAAAACAGTTCGAGCCAAAGGGGTGTTTGAGATATCGAGGTCGAACTATGTTAAAATTCGAACAAAGGGACCACAAAAAGGATTCGATGTAGTATGCTCATTGAAACGCTCTCACAAGTACACAATTAAAGGACGAAACTTTGGCAACTAGGTGGCTGTCAAGTCCTGCAGGCTTTGGTTTGTTGATTGCTATTGCTCACTCACCCCTGTGCATTCTCGCTCAGGGGATTATTGATGAATAAAAATAAAAGAACCATACATATCAAAAACGGCACTGTAGTATACAAACAATTAGACTAGTATAAATTCCAGAGACATGACAGAAGCAAGAAAAACGGAAACACAAAAAATCTGTGACACGCCATTAGGTCTGCATTCTCTCGTCATTTCCATCTTTTTCTCCGTATTTAGCCCGGTAGTCCCCTAATCGAAGGCCATAAGGCCGAAACGTTGGCCAGTCTTCCCTTCTTTCCATTTTTGTCATTTTTATTTGTTTTTTAATTTGTACATTTTTGTGTTTTTACTTTTTAATCGTGGCCAACTATACCATTTTATTTTGTTACACAAAAAAACCGACAATTTCAAACATAGTTAACAATGAAAAGATATGGAGAAAATGCAAATGAGACAAAGTCTCTACAAATGGTAAAACTTAGCAATGGAGCAACGCTTTTATTGTTGTTCCTAATCTTAAAGTCACCATGATGCCTTCAACAATGGGCTTTACTCAGTTCAAGATGGCCCCTAGCACCGGTTTGAGCGGAATTCATTGCTAGATGCCGAGCAACGCTACATCCATGTTTTATGACTCATGGGTGCGGGGTCGTTAAAAAACATAAAATTAAGTGGGAAAGTGTTCTTACAATTACTGTCACCCGGTACCCATTGCCAGACAAAATACTGAAAGAAAACGGACACAACATTTAAAACAACCACAGGGCATTCATTTGGTCAAAAGTAAGAAAACTTGGCATAATAAAATCATTAGACGTGGGATCATTAATTAGGTGGCCAGAATACAATTTGAAATTAAAAGAAATAAAATACCAGAATTTGATAGTATGATAGTGTAACCTAAAAAAATCAGCAAAATCATACTCGGGTTTTCAAACTTAGAAAATAACTTCATTTTGACAAACAAATATAGAGGCTGTAAGATTAAGGCCCAAGGATGTACTAAACACCAGTTTGCATATGGATGGTCATAGATATAAATCTGATTGGAGTAATAGAATTTCTGCATATAGTGATGGTAGTAAATTAAGAACTTATAAATTGTTTAAGCATAGTTTTTGTACTGAAACTTATTTGATTAATAATTTGCCTCTTAAATATAGAAATGCTTATGCAAAATTTAGGTGTGGGGTTGCTCTCCTTAAAATAGAAACGGGTAGATATGAAAGGAAAGCAGTCAGTGAAAGAACTTGCTTCAATTGTGATGATCATGTCGAAGATGAGTTTCATGTTTTGATGCAATACCCGCTATATGCAGATCTCAGACGTCAGATGTTCGGGGGTATTTTAGATTTTAATCTAAATTTTAGTTTTTTTTTCAGATATAGATAAATTTATATTTTTATTTGGTGATGAAAATGTTTTTAACATTGTAGCCAAGACCTGCTTAATATTTTAATTAGGAGTAACAGTTTTTTATATCAATAATTGTGATATTATGTTGAGTATAAAAAGTTTTAATTTCAATATGTTTTAAAACAAGTCTCTCATAAATCTTTTAAGATTGGTACATGCAATATATTTTATGTAATTGTTGTATGGATGTTTTATATGTAAATATGTAATTGTACATTGTATATGTAGTGAGACTATAATAAAAACATGAATCTGAATCTAGATATTTAAGTACAAAAATTATCTTTTTATAAGTAGCCGGAATTAACTTTTCGAAAATGAAACGAATAACAAAAACCAGGTGCACATGTCTAAGTGGCAATTCACCAGGTGCACAGGTCTAAGTGGCAATTCACCAGGTGCACAGGTCTAAGTGGCAATTCACCAGGTGCACATGTCTAAGTGGCAATTCAGTATCCTGACAAAATATGAAAGATGTTTAGAATATGGTCCGATATTACCTTTGGGCAAAAAATGTTTACCCACAGGTAAGATGAAACCAGTCAGCCCTGCGCTGCGGGTAAGATCAAAAATTATTTACTGATTTCAAAAAGCCATTTTTTTTAATCGAAAAATTGATTTTCTCAAAAAGAATTTCTTAATATCAGAAAATCGTTTTTTTTTTATATAAAAGATTCGGATTTTTTTTATATCAAAACATGCTCATTGTTTTCTTATAGCAAAATATGTACATTGTTTACTGATATGAAAAACTTACATTATTATACAATTATGGCACTTCTACGAGATCAATATGGGGTTTAACGGAGCAAAAAAGTAATATTGAACGAGGGTTTACCCCGAGTTCAATATTATCTTTTGCGCTCCGTTAAACCCCATATTGATCGAGTATAGAAGTGCCATAATTGTTTTATTATATTTGATTGACAAACAAAAGAGGCGTGGTATATCTATTGTGGGTGTAAAAGTGGTGTGGCCTGTAAACGTCAATCAAAGTATTTATCATGTTCAACTGTGCAATATGATGTTTTATTGAGTAGATACAATTCAATACTTTATGCATAGAAATAAAAGTAAAAATATAATAATTTCTGATATCAAAAACTTTATTTTCTGACATCAAAATATATTTTTTGATATCAAAAATCAAGACTGTTTTCTGATATTAGAAATTTTTTCAGAAAATGGGATTTTGATATCAGCAAATAATTTTTTGATATAAGAAAATGGATTCCCAGTTGATATATCATAAATTGAAATTGTTTTAAATCAAAATTATTTTCTGATATCAAACAATATTTTTCTGGAATAAAAACTCCAAATTTCTGATATCAATAAAACAATTTTCTTCAGAGACATATAGTTGAATTATATGTCTCTGTTTTCTGGTACCGTTTTTTTTATATAAAATCTTTGATTTTCTCTGGGACTAATATATTAGTCCCAGATTTTCTGGAAAAAAGAATTCATTTTCTGATAAAAAAAAAGCAAACAAACTGAATTTGATTTTCTAATTAAAAAATCATTATTTTTTTTTTATCAAAAAACCCCTATTTTCAGATATCAGAAAATCATTCCTAACAGCAATTTATTTTCTATATAAAATAACCATGTGATATTTTGATGTAAACGTGCATACGTGTTTTCCTCGTACACATTTTTAAATAATTTCCCCTTATCCGGCCCCACTTCCTTTAATCACCGGAGGTCAAAGTCCTTTCTATTTAACTTTTGTTTGAAAATATATTAGAAATGGTAGAAGGGTTGAAAGAATTCTTTACAACGTTACTTTTAATCATTTATTATTGGATAAAAGCGATAATTTTGGCATTCGTTCCCGCTAGTTGGAGAGCGAAAGATGTGTCCGGGGAGACTGTCCTCGTAACAGGCGCAGGTAACAACTGAATCACTCTTAATAATTAAACATTTGTGAACCAAAATCATCCTTGTATACGTCCCCAGTGACTTTGTTCCTCGATTTGTTTTAAAATTAGAAAGGGGGATAGTATTTGTACTGCAGTTGGGCTGCACTTGACAAAAAAAAACGGAACAGTTCCGGAGATGACACCCGAATTATCTCCCTTGTCTAACATAAAGAGTTCATAGGTTGGAAAATTTACAACGGCACGAGGAAACTTAAGTTAAATTTTATCTTTAGAATCTCCTCACTTTTTACAATAACTTGAGTGTTTGAATATAATCCAATTTTCTTGATTGTTTCATCATATGGTATTGCAAATTTGAAACCAACTATGATACCAAATTTGAGAACTGTAGCCCCTGTCTGAGACCCTATGTATGTGTAGTCAACTTGTTGAAAAGTCATTAATTCTGTATGAATTAATAAATATGGATAAAAGGTGTGTCAAAAATAATGGCTGTATTTGGTAGAAGAGAGGCTTGTTGAGCTGTAATTTTTTTGCTCCATTAATTAAGTCTTATACACCCTTTTGGTTCGCCTTGATCTCCTTCATTATATGGTTTATATGAATCTAACACCAGGGTGAGTGTCAGACTGAAAAATCTCAGACACCCAAGGGTAAGATTGGACAAAGACCGCCAGTCCAAGACGCTAGAAACTTATTTGTCAATTTTAAGGCAAATTTTGACATGTTACTCTCCAACTTGACAAATGTTTTGTTAATTGGGTATGATAGCCTCACATTCTGTATACTTTTGCATGGAATTTGCTTGTTCTTGCTCAGAGTTTTGGAAAATTTTTCATCATTTTTTTCACATGTCAATTCAGATCAAACTTTGTAGAGATATTGGTTACGATGGCCTCTTATGTTCTGTATACACAATGTACTTTTTCATGAAATTTTGGTTTTTCTTGCAAGAGTTGTGGAACTTTATTTGTCAAATTTTAGGCAGTTTTTACATGTAACGCCAAAACTTGAGAATTCAACTCAATCTTTGTAGAGATCGATATTTAGTATGATGGCCTCATGATGATCTGTACACCTTTTTTTCTGGAATTGAGATATTTTCTTACTATAGTTACTGATCGATCAAACTTATAGGACTTTATTCATCAATTTTAAAAGCAGTTTTACACATGTTATTCTCTAAATGAATATTAACCCTTCAATCAGCTGTCTTTGCAGATTTATTCTGATTAAAGAAATATCAAAATTAATAAACCGGTTATCATGAATATAGTTGCACTCTTAATTGAGTATCTTGGAACTAAATCACCAATAGTTTTGAAGTAGAGATGACAGCTAGGAGTATCATGCGACTCAGCGAAGCTGTTTATTAATTAAACTCAACACGAGAAAAAAATTCCATCAAATATGCAGAAATACATAAACAAATACCATATTATTGTTCAAAATTCTACATACAAATGATAAAGCAACACTTTAAAGAAGGAACGGACCATTTGATTTTCAGGGGGGCCTGATATTTTTTCGAAAAACATTTTTTGGTCCCAATTTTTTCCCCAAAAATTTTCCTACCAGCACCTGGGTTGAAAAAAATATTAACCTGGCTGTGACTGACCATTAGAAAAAAAGGCTGGCTCAACAAAATTTCCTAGCATAGTATTGAAAAAAAAATCTACCCTAAAGCAGGCAAAAAAAAATTCCAAGCTCTGGTGAAAATCAAATGGTCGTGGGTGCTAAACAACTGACATCACGATATATGTTTGTAATGCTAGAACCACTGAAAATATAGCACAAGACCAAGAAAAAACATCTCTTTAAGAGTGATTTTCAAGACCAAACCTTAAATTTATTGTCATATTTCTATGCAGGTAGTGGAATAGGGAGACTGCTTTCTCTAAGATTCGCCAAACTTGGATGTCGTTTAGTGTTGTGGGACATTGACGAGAAAGGAAATGGAGAAACCGCCAAACAGATTAAAGACACAGGAGCATACGTCAAAACATATAGAGTAGATTTGAGTAAAAGAGAAGAGATCTATGCAGTGGCTCAAAAAGTTAGTAAATTATCATTTTAATGTAGTAATTATGTTTTCCATAAGGTAATTACACAAAAATAACTAGATTGTCATTTCCTTAGGGCAAGCAAATTATTTTTTCTATTTCTATATCCTTAATTTGACTTGTAAAATGCTGTAAAGTTTGAAGAAAATGGATAAAAATGAGCAAAATTAAGGAAAAAAACTTTCTGTAGCTAAAAAATATAGGGACAGGGATAATGAATTTTCTTTTTATTTTCCTATTTAATTAAGGGGAGATAATTTGAATACACTTTATTTTGATAGTGTAAAATATATATATTTATATATGTGTATTAGTCTCTGTAATAATTATTTTTGTTATGTTTTGTCATCATGTCCTCAATGGACCCTTGATTGGTTAATAAAGCATATTCTATTCTATTCTATTCTGTATAGGTATGATGAGGAAGTCTAATTGTATATTGTAAACAGGAAAAATTTTGCGGCAGTTTTATTCTTTTAACTGTAATGAAGAAAGTGTGAATATGAAACTACCGCTAAAATAATTTAATGCAAATGATTGATTTAGTATCTTGATTGGCAATTGCGAATTCAAGACTGCGCGAAATAATCATTCTGAAAAACGTGGAGAAAAAAAAGACGATGCTAAAATCTCCTGGTTTACAGTAATTTAATTAGAAATGTATTACAATAACAATGTAGTTTATATTATGCTATTTTTACAGACAAAAGAAGAAGTAGGAGATATAGACATCTTAGTAAACAATGCAGGCATTGTGACAGGGAAGAAATTCCTCAGCTGTTCAGATACTATGATACAAAAAACAATGGAGGTCAACACCATGGCACATTTCTGGGTAAATTTATACATTTTATATGGGTAGATTCATGAATATTCATTGATTCAGATCAACACTGGGTAGGTTTATAACTCTAGAGACGATAATTAGATAAGATTAACTTTTATTATTACATTAAGCAAATAAATTGTAATAAAGGTTTTTTTGTCTGACGCTTATACTTCTATTATAAACAGTAAAGGGATATGGAGTAAATGTACATTAGACAAAGTCTCTACAAATTCATGGTAGATTTTGAACTAAGCAATGGAACAACACTTTGATTGTTGTCCTTCATCTTGAAGTTAGTTTCTATACCAAAAATACTATATGTGTATGAATTCCAACAAGATATGGGTACTCCATCACTAGAACAATAAAATTATAGACTGAAAATGATCATTGGAGGATACAGAGGGGGGGTTCCTGGGGTTAGAAACCCCCCCTTTTTCTGGACAATCGTGCATTTTTTAATGAATATTCTGATGTTTTATTAAGAAATACCCCTAAAATTTTTCACGCCTCTCTCTGCTTGGCGAAATCTCCTTTATTTTTCAATTGGAACCCCCTTTTCTTATTGCCTGGATCCGAGCCTGATGTTTGAGACTTTTGAAAAAGGCCAATATTTTTTTTTATGCAAAATGTCTGTGGTTTAGATAATTTTTACCAAGTTTATAAATTACTGTTTATTTTAGCAACAATTTAATATTTGATAAACCATTCAAAGTTACAGCTCTATTTTATGTAGTAAATCAAACAAATTGCAAAAACAATATTTCAATGTTCAACCGAAGTTTGCAGGTTATAACTGTTACAAGAGAAATATCAATAGAAAAAAGAAGGGAAACGGGGAATGTGTCAAAGAGACAATGACCCAAATGGGAGTAATAACAACTCAAAGCCACCATAAGATCTTCAATGAACGGTGAGAAAACCCCACACCCAACGGTAGGTCGGAGTCAGCCCCTGAATAAAGAATAATCAAGTTCAGCGAAATAAACATCATCCTAGACTCCTATAGACATAAAATAAACTAACTAGAAACAAGACCAATTACATGTCTGGACCTGCGTCACCGTCACTCATGTTCAACTTAGAAAGTGTTTTTTTGTTTTTTGTTTTCAATCTAACAGAATATCATGTATAGGTTTACCAATTCAAACAAGTATTCATTTACCTTATTACCAAAAATTCTTCAAATGCAAGTTATAATTGAGATTATATTAAGTTCAACCCTATTACCATCTTCATTAGCCAAGGGTTACGATCCACTCCTCTCATCTTCACCCTTGGCAGTTCAAGCTGGATTTCTGTAGTCTCAAATCCATGTCTTTGATAGTTGCAGTTAACCTTCACTGCAGCCAATTAATTAACTTAAATTCATATTTTGAATATATATCAAAACAATAAAACTTAAAATATGGCGTTTGGTGATTTTTCTATTTTGCAAAATTTCCATGATTTAATCATCTTTCTTTACTTTTGAAGGGTTATTTCCTTAAAGTCAATTATATTGTGAATTGTTGTATTATTAGATGCAATAAATAATCATTTATTATTACAATAAATAATCATTTATTATTACAATAAATCATACTGAAATTCTTACTTTAAAGGGAGATAATTTGAAACTGATGTTTCACAAATTGTGGCTCAATCCGCCAAGGATGAAAAGGAGAGAAGCTGATCGCAACCCTTGGCTAGCGAAGATGCCCTATTACTGTAATAGACAAAAAAAGAAGAAAAAAAATAAAACTAAATGTACAAAGTTGAACAAAGCATAAAATGAAAATATATCACGTCAGCAAAGGTGAAATTCAAATAAACACATACTTTGAATCTTTATGAGAAAACATATGAAAGCAATGCAAAAATTCAAGAATAGCTGCCCATGGTCAATGCGTTCAAAACTCTGCAACGTCTCTGGACAAAAATTGAGTACCATGATGACATAATATGATAGAATAAAGTACAAGTTCAATAATAGATAAATTTGACATTTTTTAAAATCAAAACTGGCCTAAAGGGGAGGTTCACATCACCAATGTGTTCAAACAACAGTAAAAACTTCCAAAGGTATTTAGTCAGAAATGTTAATCTTTCAGATTACACAAACCAGGCACTGTAATGTTAAAATATGCTGAAAAATGACTAAGTTCAACAATGCATAAATTCAACATTTTTAAAAAAAATCTGCCCAAAAAGGGAGGTGCACATCTTCAATGTGTCAAGAACAACTGTGTAAAGTTTCAAAAGCATCAGATATAAGGAGTCAGAGTTTCAGATTACACAAACTGAGTACTGTAATGTTAAAATTTAATGAATTTAATGAAAAAATGACTAAGTTCAACAATGCATAAATTCGACAATTTTTATCCAAATCTCACCAAAAGGGGAGGTGCACATCTTCAACATGTTCAGTGTGTTCAGAACAACTGTGCAAAGTTTCAAAAGTATCGGGTTAAAGGTGACGGAGTTTCAGATTACACAAACTTGGTACCCCCAAAGCGTGACGGACGGACGGACGGAGTCTAGCGGCTCCTAGACCTGTGGTCACCGTTGGTGACGCAGGTAAAAAGACAAGACACACAAAGGCTTAATAAATTTCCTGACTTAGGACAGGCGCAAACCAGCTGCGGCGGGGTTAAACTAGTTTTATTGGGCCCAAACCTTCCCAATAGTATTCTCCCTTTTCTCACAATTTTTTATTTTTGTATAATTAAATTTCATGCATATTCATTTAAATTCCGTCAATTTTATAGGTGAACATGGATCACGTGGCATATCAATGTGAAGTTACAATTAGCATGAAACACATTTGATCATGTGTTTACATGGCGTACAAATTTGCAAAAATAGAATCCCAATCTTGATGATTTAATTTCCTGTAAACAAATTTGTTTTTATATTTTGGTTTTAAAATGTAACTATTAGAAATGAATGCTTTATTCATAGTGATTAGGAAAGTGTTGACCGGGCACACATTTTCAACATGAAGTGCTAATACGCTTCATTAAAAATGTGTTTTCGGTCAACACTTTTATAATCCCTTCAAAAGAATGCATTCAATTCTTCAGTAAATGGATTTTTCAATCTTTTCAGAAACACATGATTACAAAACAGTAGAAAAGTAACTGGTTTTTTTTTTATTGAAGTTCTTTGATTAAGTTAGAAACAATGGTGTTAAAATAAAGAAGGAACAAAGGAAATTACAAAAATCAAACAAAAAAAAATGAAAACACAGAAGACCAATGAAAGAAGACAGTGAGCCACAAAAGGCAGAAAAAACAACATTCAAAATTAAGGCACATACAGTGTGAACTCTTATACAATTTGAGAGTGAAAACGGCTTCTCTGGAAGGGTTAAACCGTGTTCTATCCCATAAACAGTACCAGTGACACAGGTTTGAAAAATATAAACTTGAAAAAGTTTTTTTTTGCTTGCACTAAATAAAAATAAAAATAAAAAGTCAATGTAGAAATTATCCCAGAATTTTGAAAGAATATATAAAGATCAAAATCTTGAATTATCTCCCCTTATTTCAAATTTTAGATATATGTCTTTATCTTTAAAAATTGAATAATTGATTAAATCTCAATCTTACAGAATATTTTAGTATTGTCATGTGCTGAAATATAAAGTGGATTTTGTAAATAAAGTCAATAAATTGTAAAAAAAAAAACAAAAAAAACCAAATTAATAGAATGTGCAGTTCAAAATCATAGATTTAAAAAGAGATGAAAGGGGAGAAAATGCCAAAATATTTGGTGTAATAACCATTTACTTTGGAGCAAACACAAAGTTGAACGGAAAATATAAACGACATGGAAAGACACCTGTCCATGTGCTTACATAGATGCCTGATTTGCAATAGTTGTGTTTCATATACCACGTATACATGTATCATATCTACCATAAAGAACAAATGTGATAACCAATTACTTTATCTGTAATCGATTTTTAGACTTGTAAGGCATTTTTACCAGGAATGGTGGAACGGAACCACGGCCATATTGTCAATATTGCCAGCTCAGCCGGATATTTAGGAGTAAATGGACTGGCAGATTACTGTGCTAGTAAATTTGCTGCTGTTGGATTCGACGAATCTTTGCGATTCGAACTTGAGATGTCAGGAAAAGATGTAAATACAACAGTTATCTGCCCTTTCTACATAAATACTGGAATGTTTGATGGAGCTAAAACAAGGTATTTATAATATTTAAGGCTTTAATTAAAAAAAAATCCTAGACTTCATCCATTTTAACAAAATCGGGGGTGGGTAGACGGAATATATTTTAGAGATAGAGAAATATACTGTGAGCTGAAGAAAATGATAAAAAATGAGTGAGTTTTTAGGGAGATGGAAAACAGAACAGGAAGGATGAGAATATTATAGTCTAAGATAATTATTAGGGCCCCGCCTTGAAATGATGGCGCCCTATAGTAATCAGCCTGTCCTTTCGTCTGTCCGTCAGCGTTTTCTATATGGTACGATAACTCAAGAACGCCTTTACCGATTTTTATGATTTTTTTACTCAAAGTTGCACTTGACTAAATAAAGCTCCCTTTTGTTTACGAAGAAAATCGGAAAATGATTTTATGAAAAAGTGCATATTTTGAGAATTGCTTCTTTGTCGTATGACAACTCAAGATTGCCTCTAGGGATTTTAATGATTTTGATACTCAGTGTTTTGAACTTTACCAAAGGAAGCTCTGTTTCATTTTTGAGGAAACTCTGAAAATAATTTTTGGGAAAAAACTTTGTTTTTATATGAAAAAGTGTATATTTTGAGAATTAGCTCTATGTTGTACAATAAATTAAGATTGGTTGCAAGGATTTATATGAATTGATACCCAAGGTTGAACTTGACCAAAGGAAGCTCCATTTCGTTTTTAAGGAAAATCTGAAATCAATTTTGGGAGTAAAACTTAGTTTTTATATGAATAAGTTCATATTTTGAGAATCAGCTGTATATCGTACAATAAATTAAAATTGCCTTCAAGGATTTATATGGTTTTGATACACAGGGTTGGTCTTGACCAAAGGAAGCTCCCTTTTGTTTTTGAGAAAAATCCGATTTCCATGAAATTCCGCAAACAGCTTTGTGGGACACACAAGGGGCGGGCCCTTTCTGACTTTGTCAGTTTTGTAGTTTATACTGAACATGAAAATATGGTTTACATTTTATTCTAAATTAAGGATTAATTGTCCCAGCCTACCAGTCTATGGTATGTATTGTCCACTTATGTACATCTGTTCCTGCAGCTCTATGTTTAACCTTTACCTTAGGCCCTCAGTACTATCCCTCAATTCATTCATCCATTTGTTAACAAAGAAAGGATATGGAGTAAATGCACATGAGACAAAGTCTCTTCTTATACATGGCAAAACCACTTTTATTGTTGTTCTTCATCTCAAAGTCACCACGAGGCCTTCAGCAATGAGCTTTGCTCATTAAGTTCAAGATAGCCCCTAGCATGGTTTAGAGTAGAATTCATTGCTTTATGTCTAGCAATGCTAGATCTATGTTCCAGTTTTACTCATGCATGCAGGGTTTTCACCTAAGGGAGCAACCATTTGATTTCTATGGGGGGG
>MJUU01073565.1:76401-89504 GCA_002080025.1 Modiolus philippinarum | reverse complement strand
CAGTCTATTGCTGACCAGTGGTACGATGGGATCTGCTCTGACCGGTGTCGGTGCTGTGGCATCCATTCCCCTGGGCTCCCTCGCCTGTCTATGTGCTACGGGAAATATGGTCCTGTCCTTGATCTCACGTCGAGTCGCTAAGAAGAAAAAGAAGCACCGCGATACCGTGCGACTAGCCAAAACATATAAATCCCAGCTTGCAGGTGAAGACGGTGCTCCTGAAAGCTGCTTAAAAAATTATTACGATGAAAAAGATCAGATGCGTCAACCCTCACCAAACTTTAGTGAAGCTTTGACCAATCATGTTAAAAAATAAAAGATTTTCTTTCCTTTAAGCCAGGAAAAAACGCCCCACCACTCCACTACGCTACGCTCCGCTTCGTTCGGGGCGTTTTTTCCCATTTAAGTCTCATATAAAAAAATTTCCCTAGCCCGTATAGAATTTTTCCCATCCAGTCAGATGGAAAAAATTTTATACCCCACCCCGAATTTTTTTTTTTACTTCCTCACCAAGTCGTATGAGAGATACTGCTGATTAGATTTCTTGCTCAGCTTAAATCCGGTGCTCCGGACGAAAGCTCCTTGCAAGGGGTCCTTCTCTTTGTTCAGCGTGGGGCAGGCCCATACCTTGGTGATTTCTCCTTCTCGATTTTTCAGAGTGAGGATTTTGCTTTTGCCAAATTTTCCCTCCACTTCCGCCACCTCCGAGATCTTATAGATCACCCCTGTGGGCAAATTCTTCCAATTGAGGGCTTCCTGATTCTGATCCTTCATCTTTTTGGAAGGCATC
This sequence comes from Modiolus philippinarum, assembly GCA_002080025.1. Classification (NCBI taxonomy): domain Eukaryota; kingdom Metazoa; phylum Mollusca; class Bivalvia; order Mytilida; family Modiolidae; genus Modiolus; species Modiolus philippinarum. The sequence continues at coordinate 88,714 of MJUU01073565.1, read as the reverse complement.
TTCGCTGATGAAGTCGTCATCTTGGGAGATTTCGAAAGACATTATTCTTGTATTTACCCTATGCTCAATAGGAATGCTATCCGTTTGCATTTTGCCCTCGAGGTGGGATTTTTTATGCAGGATTTTGCATGGTGTGGCAGAACTGTCTTTATGACACTACTAGTATGGCTTCTCATTTTCACACAAGTTTGTGTTCGATTAGGCGGTAGGTCAAACAACATGGCCGCCGTTGCTTAAAATAGAACATAGGGGTAAATTGCAGTTTTTGGCCAATAACTCAAAAACCGTTACAGATATCAAAAATCTGACATAGGGTAAAAATGATCAACATGATGAGATCTACATATTGTGCAATTTTGAAGAAAATCTGAAATCCATCTCGGAGTTATAATAGCCCTTTTTCTGTAAAATTTTCAAAAGTTGTGCATTTTCAGCTCATTTGGCCTAAAAGGCCATGTGAGCTATTGCCATCACTATGCGTCCGTCGTCCGTCCGTCCGTCAACAATTTCAAACATCTTCTCCTCTAAACCGCTAAGCCAAATTAAACCAAACTTGGCCTGAATCATCATAAGGGTATGGCTTCTCAAACTGATGTTCAGTTTGTCCCTCTGTCCAACAAAATGGCCGCCATTGCTAAAAATAGAACATAGGGGTAAATTGCAGTTTATGGCTAATAACTCGAAAACCATTACAGATATAAAAAAAAATGACAGACTAAAAATGATCAGTATGATGAGATCTACCCACTGTGCAATTTTGAAGAGAATCTGAAAATCCATCTTGGAGTTATAGCCCTTTTTCCGTTAAATTTTCAAAATTTTTGCATTTTTTATTTTTTATTTCAAAAAGTGTAACAGATAGAGGTCAAGTTTTCATTGCAAAAATGTTCAGCATATCAAGATCTACCCACCCCGAAATTTTGAAGAAAATCCATAAACCCTTGTAGGAGTTATTGCCCTTTTTTCACCGAATTTTAAAAATTTTCGTTTTTTTCATCTTTTATTTCCAAAACTATAGAAGATGAAGGTTAAGTGTAAATTGATGAAATGTTTGCAATGCTGTGGAGACTTCAAAACTGATGTTGAAAATTGTTGCTTGACCGCCATTTTCAAAATGGCCGCCGAAAAAGGCGGGAAAATTCAACATTGTCCGATTTCAATGAAATTTGGTTTCCAAATAGATGTTGATGTTGCAACTTCAAAACCGGTGTTGAAAATTTTCCTTCACCGCCATTTTCAAAATAGCCGCCAGAAAAAGGCGGGAAAATTCAACATTGTCCGATTTCACTGAAAATTGGTTCCCAAATAGATATTGATGTTGCGACTTCAAAACCGGTGTTGAAAATTGTTCGTTGATCGCCATTTTCAAAATGGCCGCCAAAAAAGGCGGGAAAATTCAACGATGTCCGATTTCAATGACATTTGGTTTCCAAACAGGACTTGATGTCGCCAATTCAAAACTGATGTTGAAAATTGTTTGTTTACCGCCGTTTTTAAAATGGCTGCAAAAAAGGCGGGAAAATTCAACATTGTCCTATTTCAATGAAATTTGATTTCCAAATAGATTTTGATGTTGCAACTTCAAAACCGATGTTGAAAATTGTTTGTTGACTGCCATTTACAAAACAACGGCAGTAGAACACCGAAGGAACAAAGGGGTGAAATTCACAAAAATCGAAGTCCAAAGACAGGGCAAAAACGAGAACACAGAAAACAATGACGTTAGACACAAAAACAATGACGCCAGACAGACACAAAGCACAGAACCAGAAACCACAACATTCAGAACAAAGGCACTCACAGTGTGAACTCCAGTGAAACTGAGAGTGACATCAGGTGCTCCGGAAGGGTAAGCATGTCCTGGTCTGTTAACAGCACCCGTCACACTGTGGGTGATTCAATCAGGGAAAATGTCAAAGTCGGTATTCAAATCCGGGAAGACGTGAATCTAGCTGAAAATGTCCACTTTCATTTGGGATACTGACACGTCATATCTTTCAATGATGCTATGGTGACGGCCATAGAATTTCTTGAGGGATGAAATTAACAAAGGTTGAACAAATCCCTGACTAAGCAGCTTTTGGGACAGTGTTTTTGCTCTGTTCAAAAAATCACTGTACAAACTACAAGCTCGACAGTAACGAATCAACTGTGAAATGTACACTCCATAGGCTGGAGAGGTAGGTATATTGCTGCTAAGAAAGGGAAAGTTCACAATGGGGAAATTAAAATCATCACGCTTGTCATATAGCTTAGATTTCAAACGTCCATCTTCGTCAATATACAATAAAAGATCTAGGTACGAAGCTGAAGTAGGTGTTTCAGTTGTTTCTTTAATTTCAAGCTCATTTGGATAGATCTGATGTAAATAATCCTTAAATTTAGGATTATTAAGAGAAAGCACATCGTCTATGTAGCGGAAGCTGAAATTAAAGGACTGGGCTAAATGTTTTTGTTTTCTTTGAATAAGCCCTTGTAAAACTTGGCCTCGTACGAGTAAAGTAAAAATGACGTCTCGACTTCAGAACTGGTGACGAAAGTGGTCCTTAGCCAGAACGTTTTTTGTCAAAAAGCTCAACAAAGAAATATAATGAAACATGATCAGGCTTTAAAAAAAGTTCAAGACATTGGAGGTGTTTGAGCTACGAAAGTTTGAGAAACTGAAGATCAACTGTATAACTTACAATGTTACCTTCATTGTGGCAACTGAAAGCCAGGTGAGCGATACAGGCTACTGGGAGCCTCTGGTTTATTTTTTATTTCAAAAAGAATAACAGATAGAGGTCAAGTGTAAATTGTAGAAATGTTCAGCATATCAAGATCTACCCACCCTGAAATTTTGAACAAAATCCAAAAACCTTGTACGAGTTAAGGAGTTATTGCCCTTTTTCACAGAATTTTCAAAATTTTCATATTTTTCGTCTTTTACTTCCAAAACTATAGAAGATGAAGGTTCAGTATAAATTGATAAAATGTTTGCCATGCAATGGCGACTTCAAAACTGGTGTTTAAAATTGTTAGTTGACAACCGTTTTCAAAATAGCCGCCAAAAAAAGGCGGGAAAATACAACATTGTCCGATTTCAATGAAATTTGGTTTCCAAATAGATATTGATGTTGCGACTTCAAAACTGATGTTGAAAATTGTTCGTTGGCTGCAATTTTCAAAATGGCCGCAAAAAAGGCGGGAAAATTCAACATTGTACGATTTCAATGAAATTTGGTTTCCAAAATGGTATTGATGTCGCAACTTCAAAACTGATGTTAAAAATTATTGGTTGACTGCTATTTTTAAGATGGTCGCCAAAAAGGCGGGAAAATTCAACATTGTCCGATTTCAATGAAATTTGGTATCCAAGTGGGAATTGATGTCACAACCTCAAAACTGATCTTGAAAATTGTTAGCTGACGGCAATTTTCAAAATGGCTGCCAAAAAAGATGGGAAAATTCAACAATGTCTGATTTCAATAAAATTTGGTTTCCAAATAGACACTGATGTTGCGACTTCAAAACCGATGTTGAAAATTGTTCATTGGCCTCCATTTAGAAAATGATGTCTCGACTTCAAAACTGGTGTTGAAAGTGGTCCTTAGCAAACTTTTTTTTGTCAAAAAAGCCGAACAAAGAAATATAGTAAAACATTATCAGACTTTAAATACAGTTCAAGATGTGTTGTTCGAGCTACCAAATTTGAGAGACTGAAGATCAACTTTATAACTTACAATGTTAGCTTGATTGTGCCAACTGAAAGCCAGGTGAGTGATACAGGCTCCTGGGAGCCTCTGGTTTAATCAGTGTAAGTGTCAACTTTGTGTTGACAGGTAGAAAACAATTAAGGTTTGTTTTGTCCCTTAAGGTATTATTATACATGTACATATATATTATATAAAAAATTGTAAGATTGAATGTATTAAAAATAATCCAATATACACGTACCTTAACCATACAAACTAAAAACTAAAGGGGTATGGAGTGATTTTGCCTATGAGAAACTCATATCAAACACATCAAGAAAAATCCTTTATCAAGAAGAGCAGGACATTTTTATTGAAGTTAGAAAAAAAAACAAATAATGTAAATATTGCAATTTCTTAACCATAGTTTTTTTTAGATTTCAATATAATCATTAATTTAATATAATCATGCAAAAAATGCTGTAATCATTAATTTAATTTAATCATACATTTATGAAAGTAATTGTAATTTAACTGATAATTTGATGAAAGTAATCGGACCCATCTCTGGTCTGCAGACTGTATCCAGTCTGTCTTTCCCCCTAACACAACGTAATCCTAGTACTATCCTTCAACAGGATGTATATATTGCATTTTTATTCCATTTGTAAAACATTCCTACCTTTGCTATATTTCCTTCTTTCACAACATCTATACATTTCTCTCTCCATACTACTGGGTCAAATCCTCTCACTTTCCTTCCAAGACGCTTTTGTTTGAGTGGTTTAGTTTCTTGCAGGATTTTCTCTCCATGTTCCATATCATTGAAGACCACTTCAAAAGAAATAAATTCGAAAAAAAACCCAAAAACAAATGCATATACATTAAAAGATTTATGTGTAAGATATCTAAGAGGTCAAGAGTAACGCAAGAATTTACATGTATGATAGCATCCTCACAATACAAACCCCTGTGAAAAGCAGACACCAATATCTATGGAATACATGGTGTCTCTGTATATTCAGTATAGGGTAAAGGGATATATTTTACATGTAATACATTGTAAAGATATTAAAATAAAACTAGAAAAAACAGGGAGCAAAATTCTCTAATATATACCCCTCGCTCCTCCACTTGATTCCAGAGAAAAATCAATGCAATCAAATTCTGAAATAAAAGGTGCACATCTACATTTTTTCACAAAGACCTTGTTAAAAGTTTCCTGAAAATCTATTCAAGGGTTCAGGAGGAATAGTGGATAAGAGATGGGTACCCACTGATAATGGCCTAATCAATGTTTTGCTATGGGAAATCCAAAAATCGATCAAATCAAATTCTGAAATTAGAGGTACACATCTATAACATCTATTTAGAGGTTCAGGAGTTGTATCGGAAAAGAGATGGGTACCCCTTTAAATTGGAATGGCATATTTTGCTATTGGATACCCCAAAAACCAATCAAATCAAATTCTGAAATAAAAGGTGCGAATCTACCATCATGTCAATAAAGGGCTACGCCGAGCGCAGTATGATACGACCGCAGCATGTCGACCATTGAAATTTGAACAAGTTTAAACTAAAATGGATGTGGACACCGTAATTTGTTGGACACAGGACCTTGACACATTAATAAACTGGACACAAAGTAGTGAAAATAAAAATTAACCCTTTTAATCCATTATTCCTAGGATATTGTAAGAGCTAAGAAATTCTGGTGATTACCATCAAGAGAAATCAAAAAAAAAAAAAATCCAATGAAAAATAAAGATTTCAAAATACTTTGAAAATGGCCCCGTTGACCCATTATAGCTTGGAAACCGAAGAGAAACACAAAATATACTGCCATATTACTGAAAGCTTACAATGAGAACAATCCAAAGATAAAAATCCCATCAAAATCTAATGATTTTTTTTTAATTAATTCTTTATTTGAAAAAAATTACACCCGTAGGGGTCAAGCAAATACAAAAAATTTTCACATATTTCTAATAATTGCAATTTTGGCCCATTTGACCTCTTATAGATCGGAAACGGTATGAGCTATGTCAAATCCGTTGACATAGCACTGAAAGCTTACGTTGAGAGGAATCCAAAGAAAAAAATACCCATCAAAATCTGATGTAAAATAAAGATTTTACATATTTCTAAAAATTGCAATTTTAGCCCCTTTGACCCCTTATAGCTCAGAAACGTTAAAAGCTACGCCAAATCCGTTTCATTCTCCTGAAAGCCTACAATGAGAGGAATCTAAAAAAATCCCATTGAAATCAGATGAAAAATAAAAAATTTAGGTAATCCGCATGTTTGCAATTTTTGCCCCCTTGGGCCCCTCATAGCTTGGCAAAAAAGAAGTTATCAAAAATCTGATGGTGCAGCGCCATGATAGTTTTTCATAAGGAATCCTCTGCAAAAAACTGCATCAAAATCGGACTAAAAATAAAAAAAATAAAATTTTTGAAATTCGCCCCTTTTTGGCCCCATTTATCTAGTGAACGGTATATGCCAAGTGAAATCCGTTGGCATACCGCTGATTGGATATTTCCTTAGGAGGACACTGAAAGAGAAACCCAATCAAATCTGATAAATAATAAAGATTTAACAGTCAAATATGTGAAAACATCAAATTAAACCCTTTTTCACCCCTATTTTAAGAAAGAGTGGGGCCGAAATGACCAAAACTTAGCCAAGCCTTTCTTTTGTGGCAAAGATAATTGTGTTAAAATTTCATAAGGATTGATCAACTGGAACTAAAGTTATTGACCAAAAACAAAAGTGTCTACAGACAACGACGACAACGACGACAACGACAGCACCATACCATTATACGACCGCAAAAATTTTTGCGGTCGTATAAAAAGACTGTGTTAGAGTCTCATGACATCTATTCAGTGGTTCAGGAGGAGTAGCGGATAACCGATGGGTACCCTCGGGTCTTACGGACGGACGGATACCCCCATCATTATATACCCAAATATCGCCACATTTCAAGCGGGGTAATAATAAATACGTAAAAAAATAATATAATTTAACAATTAAAAATAAAATAAAATAAAAAAAAAAAAACCAAATAGTCTGGTTCCTTGATAAGTAAATAATGTCATAATAAGTAAAACTCCTTTCATTTTTATCTCAAATAACATATAGTCTCAGTGGACAAACAAAATCGAAAATTCGAAGAAAACCGACTCGAGTTTAAAGATACATGAATGTAGTGTTGTACGACATTTAGCAATGAATTTCGCTCGAACCGATGCTAGGTCTTGAACGTGACGATAAGGTATGAGCATAACTCATTGTAGAAGTATTCATCGTGACTTCAAGATGAAGCACAGCAATAAAACTAATGTTCCATTACTTGGTTTAATACTGTATTTGTAGAGACTTTGTCTCATGTACATCTACTCCATGTCCTTTCATTGCTAACTGATTGTTTCCTTAAATAATTGATAAAAGTAGTGCCTGAAAAAATACCTACAGCTGATGTGATTCTGTGTCTTTCAAACAATTTCATTTAAATCTGCCGAAAGTTATTTAATTTTTCCATTTGTCCGGTCAGAAGTTTTCAAGATGGGAAGTTTTTCATTTTGCAAATCAATTTTTCCGTAGCAAATCCGCAGCTCTGGAGAGAGGAAGTAGTTTTAATTTTGCAATTAAGTAATCGCCAACAAGGTACATCATTTGTCTAGCTAAATTCTCATGTTGGTTTCATGATTTAAGTTTTATTTTAACCAGTTTTACAAAATACTAGGTGTGCTTGGGTTTGGTTTATTAAACATGAACGGGTAACCATTTTAGATATTTAGGGTTGACCTCAGGTAAGATATACTGTCATGACTAGTATGTAAAAAGAAAATCTGGTTTGCTGTCACATTTTACCCTCTTATTTTAATCCCTGGTTTAAATTTTTTTCACAAAGCAACGAATATGCACATGCTGCACCAGCTGTAAGTATACAGAGAAAGTACTGAAACTAAAACATACCTGCTTTCTGATACATCATGTATTGTTCAGCACAGTTGTAAAGTATTCCATCTTTTTCAAATCTAGCTGGGTGAAACTGGCTAAATGGTGATTTCATTCCGTAGAAAAATTCAAATCCAGGCATTTGTGATTGTTGCTTTTTGTATTGTGTGTCTTTTTTCTTCGGAGAAGGTGTAGAATCCTTAGAAGCCTCACCTTCGGAAGAGTCATACAAGCGAGTGATTTTACGCTTATGAGGCGTTGAATCATCCTCTGAAGAATCACGTTTGCGTTTGTCTGATTTCTTTTCTTCATCGAGTCTGTCTTTTTTATGCGGAGAAGGTGTAGCATCCTTGGCAGCCTCACTTTCCGGAGAGTCAAACATGCGAGTGATTTTACGCTTACGGGGCGTTGAATCATCCTCTGAAGAATCACGTTTATGTTTGCCTGATTTCTTTTCTTCATCTAGTCTGTTGGAGTTCCTAAATGATCGAGACTTCTTTTCTGGTGATTTACTTCCATGCGCTGCCTCAGAATCTTGGTCTCTTGAATGGTCTTTATTATCCAATTTTCGATTAGGTGACTCACTAGAAAATTTTTCGTCTTTTGGAATGCTTCTACCGTGTTGTGAGTTCATGTGGCCTTTACTTTTTGGTGACATATTTCGCCTATCAGGAGAAGGGTTTTCTTTTGTATACTTTTTGTGTTTTGATTCGCTGCATGTCGATCTATGTTCATCCTTAATTTTGGATTCTGTATAATCCTCCGACGTTCGATGTTTATCCCCCTTACTTTTGGATTCTGTATGTTTCAATCTATGATCATCCTTGTTTTTAGATTCTGTATGTTCGGATGCATGTTTATCCTCCTTGTTTTCGGATTCTGTTTGTTTCAATTTATGTTCACCCTCGTTCTTTGTGGATTCTGTATATTTCGATGAAGCATGTTTATCCTCCTTATTTTTGGATTCTGTTTGTTCCAATATATATTTATCTTCCTTACATTTCGACTCTATATTATTGATTTCCGGGTCAGACTTAATGCTACAATTCAGCTTGTCTTCAATCACTTCATTCTGATTCACATTAGTGCAGCTAATTTCGCGATCGAGCAATGCATTTGAATGCACATTTCCTTGTGATGGTACTGTCTTTTCGTCTACCGCCTTTTTTGGGGTGTCTGCTTCTTGTATCTGATCTCCTGAATCATGAGCATTGTTTCCAGTATTTTTGGAATTACCACATACGGATTCTGTCCGGTCTGTACTATCTTCAGTTGCTATCTTGCCGTCAATTTCACATTTGCTGTCTTCTGGAATATTTTCGGGGACTTTGAAGTCATTATGCCAATCTTTATTTTCTGGTGTCTCAGCCGAATCTTGTACGTTTTTGTTGAAATAAGATTCGATGGTTTTCTGTTTCTTAGCTTCTAGGCTCACAGTCTCACCAATATCCTCACAAGCTACAAAATAAAAGTGTATATAACATCCGGCGATTCACAAAACTGGAAGCTATACGCGCAATATCTGCCACTAACCAGATTAACTAAACTGTATGTTATCGATACACCCCCGTACACGTTAAGCATGAACGAGTATGCAGTGCTTGAGACAATAAGATATCAGAGAAGTGAAATTTATCCATGTTGATCCCACTGCACATATGACACATATAGTTTTCAAGTGATCTATCAGTATGTCAAATACCAAATGACTATATCAAAAGATAGATTGGTAAGACTCAAATCTTTGTTGAAGAAAGCACCAGCTATGATACTTAAAACATTGGCTCGAAATTTCCAAATTAAGGAAGGGTACGATCTGCTGAAGATTTGACGGATGGATGGTTATAATGTGTCTATCTCAAAAATGAAGATGGACATCATTCAGTAGATCCAGAGTTATTTCCATGCATTATTTGGATTGACACATACCAAATTTGACATGACACTGGACTTTTCACTTACAGTGTGACGGGTGCCACACATGGAGCAGATCGTACCCGTCCTTAATTTGGAAATTTCGAAATTCTAAATTATAACTTCAGTCTCCGTACAGAGATGATGTTCCATTTTAAACTATCCTCGATTTAAGGATGACTTTGAGCGATTTATCTACGCAAATTAATTTGACATTAAAGAGACCACTGTAACACTAATGTCAGCGTCAAATATGGACAGTTGACAACTCGGGAGAAAGGAATTACGCTACGTTGACTAAAGCACTGTATACATAACATGCATGACAGTAGACAACAAGATGTGTTTGTGAAACACTATGCCCCCGGCAGTAACCATGTCTACCATACAGAATAGGTACTTACATTGCAATCACTAGAAATTAAGGTTAAGTAGACATTTGTACTAAGCTCCATTAGATCTATCCACATATAAAATATCAAGCATCTTGCAATTGTAATTTGCGAGCTAAAAGCAAAATCTAAATTTTGACCTCTGTGACCTTGACCTTTGACCTGACCTTAATGAAATTTGCATCATGATGTTCAGCTTTATATGATCGATATACAGGCCAAATATGGAGGTCCTGTCACATCTGGTTGGAAAAATATCGGCAATGTTCAAGTTTTCAGATTTTCACTCAATGACCTTGACCTTTGACCTGACGCAAATTTTTTTGGTGGATTTGTATTAAGCTTAATTAGATCTATTAACATATATAATATCAAGCCTCTAGCAATTGTAATTAACGAGCTATAGCAAAATCTAGATTTTGACCTTTTGACCTCTATGACCTTGACCTTTGACCTGACCTTTGTGAAATTTGCAAAGTGCTGTTTAGTTTCATATAATCAATATACAGGCCAAATATGAAGGTCCTATCACATCTGGTTGAAAATATATAGGCAATGTTAAAGTTTTTGTTTAAGTTTTCAATTTTGCACTCGGTGACCTTGACCTTTGATCTGACCCAATTTTTTTTTGGTGGATTTGTATTAAGCTTCATTAGATCTATTCAAATGCAGAATATCAAGCCTCTAGCAATTGTGATTACCGAGATATAGCAAAATCTAGATTTTGACCTTTTGACCTCTGTGACCTTGACCTTTGACCTGACCTTGGTGAAATTTGCATAATGCTGTTCAGTTTCATATAACCAATATACAGGCCAAATATAAAGGTCCTATCACATCCGGTTGAAAAGATATAGGCAACGTTAAAGTTTTTGTTAAAGTTTTCAATTTTGCACTCGGTGACCTTGACCTTTGAGCTGACCAAATTTTTTTTGGTGGATTTGTATTAAGCTTCATTAGATCTATTCATATATAGAATATCAAGCCTCTAGCAATTGTAATTACCGAGCTATAGCAAAATCTAGGTTTTGACTGTTTGACCTCAGTGACCTTGACCTTTGACCTGACCTTGGTGAAATTGCATAATGATGTTCAACTTCATAGGATCACTACACATACCAATTATGAAGGTCCTATAACATCTGGTTTAAAAGTTATGAGCCAGGTTAAAGTTGCGGACAGACAGACAGACATACAGACAGACAGACAGGACAAAAACAATATGCCCCCGATCTAAAGATCCGGGGGCATAAAAATCTGTGAAATGTAGACTCGGTACACTGGGAATGTGGGTATATTTCTATTCAAAAACGTAAAGTTCACAAATGGAAAGTCAAAAGTATCACGTTTGAGATAAGAATTGGATTTTAAGTGTCCCGAGTTGTACGGATACTGAAGTAATAATTTCTTGCTAGATTTTTCTTAACTAGTAACTACAATGTATATCAACCTGGCTCCACATGAAGAGAATTCTAAAAGAGATGTGATCTATATACATGCAGAATACTACAAGAGTGTACCGTAATTAATAAGTGTGTCGCTTGTCCACGCTTGCCTTCAAAATTGATGTGCAAATCAAACTGACCTTCACATTCTCAGCGGATTGTGAAATTAGGTCACGTACAAAACCATATAACTTCCATTTAGACAAACCAATATACCAAATATCATTGACCTAACACTGATAGATACTTAGAAACAAAATATGTTCATTATCCGCTAAAACTGAGATCAAGAACAAAAGCCACATATCAGACAAATATTAGCAAAGACCAATCCACATACCAAAGTATCACTGACCTGTCACTAACAGATCCTGATACTTAGAAACCAAACATGTTCACTGGGCCGTGAAACTGAGGTAAAAAAACAAAGCCATATAGCAGATTGTCAATGAAATACCACAAAATAGATACTGAGAAACTTAATAGAACCAATAGACTGAAAAACGGAGGTCAACGACAAAAAAAAAAAAATATATATATAACAGAGTGTAACTAACTACCCGAAGCCAACCCACGTAACAAATATTAACATACCACTAATAGTTGCTGAGAACGTGAGAAAAAACTTAACATGCTCACTAGACCATGAAATTGAGGTCATTGAAAGAGTCTTATGGCACACTGTCATATACTACTCAAACCATTACAATCACATACCAAAAATCATTGATCTACCGCTCATAGTTGCTGACAAAATAACCTAATCAGAAAAAAACTTTCATGCTTATTTGACCATGAATTTGAGGTCACTTACAAAAACCTTAATGTCGGAATGTCATGTACTATTCAGTTGCAAAATATCATTGACTTACCACTCTACTGACACTTGCTGAGAAAATGAAATAATCACAAACTAAAGACTCAG